>JAJOOR010003930.1:0-45349 GCA_036250505.1 Solanum acaule | reverse complement strand
CCCCCCCCCCCCCCCCCATCTTTTTCCTTCTTGTTTGGTTACAACGTGAGGTATTTGTTTCTCTTAGATACTCTTTTGATTCACGCGTTTTAGCTATTCTTGTGTTTCCCTATGCATACATGTTCATGAAATCAATTTTAAACCTCATGTTTTAGCTTGGAGCCAGTCACTCATTTGGTTTAATGTGTTTTGCATTCATGATTGGGTTGTAGATCTTTCCCTACTTTTTTCATGCCTAATTGAACCTCATTCGAGGAAGAATGCTCCTAATCGGGAGATATTGTAACACTTCGGAAGTGCCTAACTCAAACAAAGTTGGAAATTATAGAAAAGACCTGAATGTTGCAGAAAAGTCACTTGAACTGACACATTCATGGACGATGAAGGGAATTACGAACCTCAAAAGGATTTGTGGAGTGAACTTCAGACGTTGGGTTTTTAGGACTATGTATAAGGGAACTTATGTTGTCAGTATGAGGCTTTACAGACCGTATACATGCCCGTAGACCACCTTCAACAAAATTAATTTTTGGTCAACCAAGACGGCTGATTTGTATGGCTCATAGACATGTAAACGGATCGTGGATGGGGCCGTATAAAGGAAACTTCAGGACCCCATTCCCCTTTAGTTTACGAGCATCTTCACGGACCGTGAAGGGGTGTACGGTCCCTGGAGGGCTTTCGTGAAGGCTCTCCGACAGATTTTTAGTCAGTGTTATTTTAGTTTTTCCCACTCTTTTAATTTCTATACTACGTCATTTTGGGCTTATTTTGAAAGGTGTAACTGATTCTTGCTTATTCTAACCTCTCTATTCCCTCTCATTCTCTTAAAATCAATGTCTTCTCTCCTAAGGCAAGATCAAAGCTCCAAAGCTTCAAGTCTCCTTCTCAAAATTTCAATTAGGGTTTCAATCAAGGTATGTGGGAACTTCATCAATGAGTTCTTCTTCACCCATCGAGTCTCAAAGAAACCTCAAATTTTCAATTTATGATAAAACTAAAGAAAAGAACTAACAACGAGGATTCAAGACTCCTAAAACTCGTTAATGATTGATGTTGTAGTAAGATTAATCAACTCAGAGTGATTGTTAATTTACTTAATGATCAACACTTTTTGTTCGAGAGAATAAAAGTGATATCATTTAATTTGGTTGAAAAATGAATTAAGTGATTATAAGGTTTGACAAACTTGCATACTTAGCACTACAAAATTAACTTCCGTGATTATCCAAAATGAGTCATAAAATCTTGGTTAGCACAATCCTAGCTACTCTCTAAATTAATTTCTCCATTTCAAATCAATATTGTTGATGTTACATATAAAAAATTGACGTTGAAAGATAATCAAATCCCCCCAAACTTTTCCTTTCTTTAGAAATAATGGACTAATAGTTGAAGAATCACATACAACTTAGTTCTCACCTTATTCCATGTGGGACTCAACCCCAATCTTATTAAGTTATATATTTGACAACGATCGCATTGTACTTCTTCACCGGAGGTGTAATTTGGACGTATCACAATTCAACATCACCACTTTCAAAAATCAACAACATGGTCTAAGAAATTACCAAAGATTAATAAGCTACTAATTCAGATCGAGATTTCAAAAAGTAAAACACAAAAGAGCTAGTTAATGAACAAACAAAAATATACAACCATACAATATTTATAGTTTTCACACAGTTACACGCAAAACATAAGAAACGAGAAGGATATTTATAGAGTATACAAACATGCAACTTATCCAACGCATCACGAAAGCAAGTAAAATCATAAGATAATATTGATGTTTTAAATTACTTAACATATATTTTATATATTTCCTTACCAAATGTGGTATTAACATCTATAAAGGTTCAATCTTTTGGGATGGAAATATTAAATACAAAATATTTGTTTGTTGAAAAATAGGACATATTAGCCCTTATACTTTGAGAAAATGATTATATTTTGTAACACCACATATTCAAAAAAAAGGAAATGAATCAATTTTAGAGAAAATTGCACGTGCCGCCACGAGGGCCACCCACGGCCCATGGATGGGACCACGGAGCGTAGGTGTGGTCCGTGGATGGGACCACAGACCGTAGGTGTGGTCCGTGGATGGCCCTGCCTAAGGGTGGTCTGAAGGCTTAAGACCACGGCCTGATTAACTGACCGTAGGTCAAACCACGGTCCGTGGTTGGGGTCCATGGTTCATTGGCCAAAATTCTAGTCCCAGATGACCAACGATAGTCCACCAAGATGGGTCGTAGGTCAAAACACGGCCCGTTGGTGGTCAGCTGACAGTTATTTTCAGGGTCAGTTGGGTCTTTTCCTAATTAATTAGTTCCTATACTATGTCGTTTTGCCAATGTTTAAGACCCATATATAAGTCTTTTTACCCCCCAAATTTCTGAATATAAATCATTCTATCCAAACTCACCCAAAAAGAAGAACTCTCAAATAATTCTCTTTCTATAACTTGAAGAAGAAGAAAAAAGATTCACCTAGGGTTTCAAGATAAGGTCCCATTCCTCCATTGAAGGCTAGCATTTGGATACAAGGAATGACAGTTTCATCCATGGATTCCTTCCATTCATGGAGTTCCCAAATTCCTCTATTTCAGAAGGTAGAATTCCCCAATTGAGTTAGGGTTTTCTTCAATTGTCATGGGTTCTTTTTATTATTGATTTGAATGATTGAATTATGATCTTCTATGCATCAATTGATGAAATACTATGGTTTTATAATGTTTTCCCCTATGAACCCATGTAATCCCCATGTTTTCAAGTTATGAATCATATGATATGAGATTTTGATCTTCAATAAAGAGTTTTATGAAATTAAGCATGTATTACTAGCTTTACATGAATTTATGATGAAATTCATACATAACCCATGTTTTCTAAGTATTGATGATTGAAAGTGGGTTTTAAACCTCAAGAGGTAAATTATGGAATTATGCATTTTCTTATGAAATCTATGCAAATGTTTGAAGGATGCTTTGAGAGTAAAGTATAAATGATGATGATAATTGATTGAATAACATTATCAAAGACACTTAATCCAGTTCTAAGTGTCAACGATCATTAGTCAGTTCAAATTAGGGGGTTGACACGAATGTCAAATAACATGGGGGTTTTGGTTACAAATTATCAACTACAGCATCAACAAATAATACGTATTAACAGATATTGAGACGGGTTCTTGGGATGTGATTCGATTATGGGTTATTATAGACAAACTAGTAGTTGCAAATATTAGAAAACAACTGTAAATTAGTGAATAAGCTAAACTATAGAGGAGGTAAACTTTCTCTCGAACAATTTACCTTGAATCAAGTCGATTTCTCTCGAACATCGACAAGCATGCAATTAAGAACAGCCTGCGCTTTAGTCCATTCACTCTCTCGAGCTGAATGTGTAGAAAAGGGTTTAGGATTCACTCTCTCGAGCTAAACCCATGACAACCCAATACCCACAGACCATCAATTCATTAATCTTGGTCTGAAAACCTCTCTCTCGAGCAAGCCAACAACACAAAGGTCGAACTACATTTGAAACTACAATTCTTTAATTTAAACCACAATTACGGATTGGAATCACTTCTAAACAACAATTACACTAATAATTAGCAACACCCATTAGCTAAATCAGCCCATAATCACACCCTAATAATTGGGGTTTTAGCTAGACATCATAAAAAGATAGAAATCGTTACCAAATTGTGTTTCCATCAATTGGTACGATTAATTTCGTCTTTACAAAGGTCCAAATTGAAGAATCTAGAAGATCCACTTTCAATTTCTCAAAAATGGAAAGTTTCAATTCTTCAAAGCTAAGGAAAACTTTTCTCTCAGTTCAGAATACTCAATATTCAAAAATAAGATACTTGATAATGATAAAATCTCTTTAAACTAATGCTTGAAAATGTATTTATAGTCGCCAAAAATATGCTGCGAAGGGTCATTCAACTCAGTAAGTTAGGCTCGCCGATCAACTCGGTGATCCGCCCTTGGGTACGTTCCATCGCCTTTTTTCTTTGGCCTTCAGCATCCTCAAGGTCTGTAACTTTGGGAGATCTAACACTACATCGCGGAACCACTCGGCGATTCGCCGACTGCTCCTTTCTCTCGTCAACTTGATTTTCTCCTTCATGGCTTGGTACACTGGAACTTTAGGCGAGGTAATAGCAATTCGACGAGTCACCAAATGGACTTGGCGATCACCAGTCTCTCTTTTCTTCCTTCTTTCAGCTTGCTTCGTTCCTTTTTCCAAATTAGTGTCCTTGCTTTGTTCCTCAATCCAAATACTTGGAAATCAAGGATTTTACATCAGTTATTTGCACAAAATAAGCATTTGAGGACACTAAATCTATACAAATAAATCCCTAAATGAGTCCAAATCGTGGACTCATCAATTATGATGTGTTATTGAAAGGATTTTCTTATGTACACATAAAAGTAAGATCTGAAAGGTTTTCTCACATAAAAAGGATTCTTAGGTTGAAAAACTTTCTCACCTAATTGAATTAAAGAGAAAGAGTTATCCTAATGAATTTAGCTTGGATTGGTTGTCCAAGGACACCTTTCCATAGATAATGAGATTAAGTAAGAAAATAGTATTCCGTGGGATTTATGCTTAGCACCGAGAGGATATTGACATGAGATGGATGCTCTCCCGTTAGTAGAGGTCGGGTTTCTAGAAGCAATCTCTTGAGATGGAAGATCTCCCATTTGTAGAGGCTGGGTTTGTAGTAGCAATCTTTTTATCCCTTAACTATGTGCCCCCATAGAATGATTAACTAGTGGATCCACTTAAGCTAGAAGTTCATAGTCCTTGCCTTGGCAAGTAGGACAACCCCTTTCGGTGTGGGAGACACTGGGATCATGTTATAGCTCACATGCTCTCTATGTCTGTTAAGGCTAATTCACCACAACAGATTAATAATGAAATAAGGTTACTCAAGGAATATCTCATAAGTGTTCAAAGGCTTTAAAGATGTTAGCTTGCATTGATCATGTTTTTATTATGAAATATGTTTTCTAACTCTCTTATATCATGTTTTAGCATGGTCAATTACATGTTATGAAATGAAATGTCCCTTTTAACATGTTTTAAATGTTTTATGCATAACTATCATACTTGGTACATTGTTCTGTACTAACGCATACTCTTGCCTACATTTCCCCAAATGTAGGGTCCGGCAGTCAGGTTTCCGAGTTTCGTGGCTAGAGGTTGACTTAAGATATTTTCTAAGCTTTGGTGAGTCCTCATGCTTCGAGGACGGAAATTTTCATTGTTTAGTTCCATTTCATGTATTTATCTTTTAGACACGATGTATGGGCTATGCCCAATTTCATTTTATTGTATTAGATGGCTATGATGAGACAAGTGTTTTAGACTTTCATTTTTCTTTTATAAAATGTTTGGACTTGGGCTATTGTTTTACTCTTATTGTTCTGTTTCTTATGTTATGAGAGCTAAGTGGCTTGTATAGATTCCTTCGGGGTTCTATACGCCATGTTACATCTAGGGGGTACCCTTGGGTCGTGACATATTTATCCATCATCATACTTTTTGATATGTTTGTTCTTACAATACCACTTTTGACATATATTTTCCCTTGAACAGTTAAGTTTCATGTGTCCACTATTATTATCCTACATGGAGCCTAGGTAGATATATGTTTAACCCAATTAAAATTTCTTTCCACTTAAATTTAATAGGGTTAAAAATATTTCGTATTTTAGTCTTGTAATTAAAATGGTTATTATCATCATAAATTTTTACTCTCCAGCGTCATTATTGTAGTTATGATTATCATCATTCTCAATCCCTCTTTCTCACCTTAAAGAGACTTAATTTACTTTGATTCATACATTGACATACCTAATTGCTACGATGTCCATATTCATTGGAGAGATGCATTTGTTAATTATTTTCATTTTATATTCCATTTATTTATTTATTTTAAATAGATTAGAATTTTATGAATTATATCCAATAATCTATTTAATTAAAGTCCTACCATACTTCTTCTACTTAAAATTTTATTGAAATATGTTGTTTGAAACATATGATAATAAGAATGGACAAATGAGACTTAATAGTTCAAGGCTAAATATGTGCCCAGAGTTGGATGCTAAGGAAATATATCAGAAAGTATCATGAGGGGTTAATATAACCTTATTTTAAAGTATAAGGACAAATACGACCCTTTTCTATTTATTTTTTATATTTGAAATCGCCGCTTGATGAGTCCAAGTTTTGGACTCATTTAGGACTTTATTTATAATGATTTAGTGTCCTCAAATACTTATTTTGTGCCAATAACTGATGGAAATTCCTTAATTTCCAAGTATATGGTTCGAGGAGCAAAGCAAGGACACTAATTTGCAAAAAGGAACAAAGCGAGCTAAAAGAATGAAGAAAAGGAAGCCTTGTTATCGCCAAGTCCACTTGGTGAGATAAAGGAGCAGTCGACGGATCGCCGAGTGGTTCTGCGATGCAGTTTTGGATCGCCCAAAGTTACAGACCTTGAGGATACTGAAGGCCAAGGCAGAAAGGCGATGGAATTGACCAAAAGGCAGATTGCCGAGTGGATAGCTAAGCCCGACTTACTTTATCGAGTGACTCTTCGCAGCACATTTTTGAACATTTAGTTTAGTATCAATTATCAATTATTATCATTTTTTCATTTTCAAATTGGAATTACTAGACAAGTTTTCTCTACTTTTTTTCCCCTTAACTTTGAAGAATTGAAATTTTTCACTTTTGAGAAATTGGAAGTAAGTCTTTGAGATTCTTCAACTTGGACCATTGTAAGGACGAAATTAATCTTACCTAGTTGATGAAAACTCAATTTGGTAATGATTTTTATCTTTTTATGATGTCTAGCTAAAACCCCAATTCTTGGGGTGTGATTATGTGATTATGGGCTGATTTAGTTTATGGGTATTGCTAATTGTTAGTTTAAATGCTGCTTAGAAGTGAGTTCAATCATCAATTATGGTTTAATTTCAGAATTGTAGTCGCAAATACAGTTCTACCATTGTATTTTGGGCTTGCTCGAGAGAGAGGCTTTAAAACTAAGATTATTGATTGATGGTCAGTGGGTATTGAGTTGTCATGGGTTCAGCTCAAAAGAGTAAATCCTAAACCCTTTTCCATACATTCAGCTCGAGAGAGTGAATGGACTAAAGCGTAGTTTTTTCATATTTAGCATGCTTGTTGATGTTCGAGAGAAATTAACTTAATTTGGGGTAAACTGTTCAAGAGAAAGTTTACCACCTCTATAGTCTAGCTTATTCATTGATATACAGTTATTTCCTAACAGTTGCAATTACCCATTTTCCTATATTAGCCTATAATCGAATCACATCCCAAGAACCCGTCTCCTTATTGTTATTTCGTATTGTTTGTTGTTGTTGTAATTGATAATTCCAAACCAAAACCCCTTTATTTGACATTTGTGTCACCCCCTGACTAGAATTATGTTTTTATTCGATAATGTCTATTCCTATGACTGATTTGACCATGTTCACACTTTACTATTGAACCTTAAACACGTACCGCTCCCTTTGGGATTCGACCCCAACTCATTTAGTTGGGTTATATATCAAAATGGCACCGCTGCCGGGGAGTGGTGTTGGTTAAGATTCTTTGGTTAAGTTGAATTTTTTTCTTCTTAGTCATAGTTGAATCTACTTATTTTTAGTTTTGGTTTTTGTGTTGTTATTTGAACAGCAGGAATGAGCATGTCATGTAGCAACGGTATCCAAGGGAACTACCCTCCTTCAGAAATGATGATTCTTATGGATAGCATCGTAAATTTCAGGCAACTGGAGGGTGAGTCAGTCTATGAGTTATGGCTGAGATTTAATACAATATTGTTGCAATACCCAACTCATGGAATCCCTGATAAGATACTACTAGAATGTTTCTACAGAGGTCTTGGTCCTGAAAATAAAAGAGTGGCTGACCAACTGTCTCCAGGTGGTCTTATACAACAACCATATGCCAACTCATGGATCTCATGATTAAGACTAATAAGGAGACAGAGAAGGATCAAGAATTGGTCACATTGTTGGAACAGCTGGAGCTCTTGGCCAAAAAGATTATGGAATTGGAGGTACCGTACAAGAAGAAAGATCGGTCCATTCCCCCTCACGAGCGTATAAGCCCAAGGAGTGCGAGGGTGGACAAGTTGAAGAGATACTCTCACTCATTCTCCATAAAGTTGAAGAACACGACGGAGTGTTGAAAGAGATAAAAGAGAATATCTCACTGCTGAATCAGATGACTGTCTTTCACTCCATGTCGATTCAGCTACTGAAGACCCAAATGGGTCATGTGCTATCTCATTTCCACCCTAGGAGTGAAGGTTGAGTGAGTGAAGGTTGAGTGGGGAATTGCGTCATGCCACGACGTTAACTAAGGCGCTTCTTGGGAGGCAACCCAAGTTTTATTGCTTTCTTTTTGTGTTTGAAATAATCGTGTGTTGATTGTACAGGTTGAAGTGTAGAATGTGTTTGAAAAGTGCAGGTTGGCGAGCCTAACGTCCAGTCGGTGACTCACCGAAGAGGTCGGCGAGCCCGACTTGGACCATCGTTAGACTCAAGAAATTTTAAGGTTGGAGCCTGTAACACTCGGCGGGCCTAGTAGCAAATTGATGTGTCGCCGAACAGGTCAGCGATCACGACTTTGTCCGTCGTTTGGACCCCCACATTAACTGGAGATCCTGTAAAACTTGGTGAGGCAAGTGCCCACTCGGCTTGTCGCCGAATGGGTCGACGAGCAAAATTAATGTTGTCAAATGGGCGAGAACTAGACGGTTTTTAAAGGCCAAAGGTTTAAAATTTCAAACTCTCTCACATTCCCTCACTTTTTAACTTCCCAAAATCACACATGCACTCTATTTTCCCATATTTTTGTGTTTTTATTGCTTCTTCATCATCGATTGTGTGTTCGGAGTTGGAATTCTTTGCCACCTAGCTTTTCAAAGTTTATATTCGGCATAAAAGGTTGGTTTTCCGAACCCCGAACTTAAATTTAGCGATTAATCTCATTTGCAATTGTTTTTATCTTAGTGACGTGTGTTGGGCCTCTCTGGATCGTAACTGCGTGCTTGTGTGCCTGTGTTAATTTGAATATCATGCCTAAATTGCCTACATTGTTGATTTCTCGATTTTCGTGCTTTAAAATTATTCAAAATTGTGAGATTGTGCTAAATTGTTGTTGGTTCTAGTCAGGTGAAGTCTGAGTAACTTGCATTTGTGCCAAATGAAGTGCTTTGCCTAATGATGGAGCAGTTGACGTCATTCTTAAGGGCTAAAGTCATCAAATGGCCAAATTTGGCCAAACCGAGAGAAGTCTGAGTATCCTGAGTGCATGGGTAGCATGGGTCTTAGTATAATTGAACTAGTGTATGGTTTGATTTTGTTTTCGAGGGCTGCGGGGTTGAATTTGGAAGTCAAGGTTGAAAGTAGGCATGTTGGGCAGTTTGGTGAGCTTAGTCGAGCTCGCCGAATCACTCAGCGATTCACCGAATCCCCTTGATCACCTTTAATTTCAAGCAAATATTGATTTTTGGTTCTGTAACTTTTGGCGAGAAGCCTGAGTTCGCCGAGTTTACTCGGCGCCTCGCCGAAAATCTTCTTTTATCGCCCTTTTTGCTCCCCTAACCCTTAAAATACACTGTAACTTTCGGCGGACTGGTCTGTGCTCGCCGAATGTTATCGGCGATTCACCAAAGGGTCTTTCCATCGCCGACATGCCAATTTTTCTAGAAAATTTTGAGCCAATCCTTTCAGCGAGCCCGATCTGGTTCACCAAAGCGATTCGGCGAGTCTGTTTGCAACTATTTTTCTGTAACTTTACTTGAACTGTTCTTAATTTTCTATGATGTGTTTGCAGATATGGCTAGACCAAAAGTGGTTGGTAGAGACATTCCGCTCCGCAAGAAGGCTAAGGAAATTACTATCAATGAGGATGCGACTGCATCTTGGGCAAAGACAACAAAACTTCCCACCACAGGTGGGAAAGGAAAGGGGAAAGGCAAGGCACCAGCACCTGCGTCACCGGAGGTCAGCTTCGATAGTGATGGTATACATGTCACTCACCTCACCACTTCTGAGAGTGAGGGTGAACACCAGGATCCTTGGGCTACCACTGTTGAGTCTGAGGATGATGAGTCATTGATGGCTCGGAGTGCCAAACTACACTCCAAGAGGATGCATGATCCGTCTAGGATCAGGGTGCCAGAGACTCATGCTTCTCCTCTTGTTCCAGCACAGACTGTGGTCCTAGCACCACTGGTACATGGTCCTCTTCCCCGGTCTGTAGACAGACTGAAGACTAAGGGGCTGAGGACCATTATAGAGGAAAATAGCTTGTCTACTGATGGATTCATAGATAGATACCAGGAGATCATGAGTTGTTTGAAGTCCCACAAGTTTCGGTTGTTCACTAAACCCCGTGGTCCTTATGTTCCCAATTGGGTCCGGGAGTTCTACACTACTTACGGAGCCCTGGTGCCACAAGGGAAGAAGCCGGTAGACTATGTGGTTGTCAGGGGCAGAAAAGTGAAGTGTGATAGTGATGCTCTCAATGCAATCCTGGAATATTCAACGAGAATTGAGAATGACTGTCTATACAAGATCAGGACAAAAACATAAGAAAATATGAATAAGTGGTTGGCTCCTCTGATATCTAATGGTACTCCTAAGTGGCTCGAGGTTGGAGCACCCATTGAAAAGCAGGACATAAATATAACAGCACGATTCTGGTTTGGCTTCATTAGCAGTACTATCATGTCATCCTAGAACGAGTTGATTCTCTGCCACGCAAAAGCAACCTGTCTTGGATGCATCATTGTTGGGACAAGGCTGAACTTGGGGATGATCATTGTATAGGAGATGGTCATGAGGGCCAAGCAGCGCCAGACTTCTCTCCCCTTTCTGGTGTTGATCACCGAGTTGTGCAAACGAGCTAGGGTGCCTCGAGATGAGAAGTAGGATGTGGAAGTGATTCCCACAACTTCTACCGACATCCGAAAGATTGAGGTGGAATACTTGAAGGATGAGGCTGAGAAGAAAAAGGCAGCCCCGGTGGACACCTCCCCGGTTGTTGATACTGATACATTACCTGCAGAGGCAATATTGCCTACTCTGGCCCCTAGGCCTTCATGTACATCCAGTGTTGTTCCTTCTGTTACTCCCAATTCCTCCACTGTTGTTTTGCCTCTTAGATCTAGTACTGCTAATGCTGCTGCCCGACCTCCAATCACCCAGGCTGCATTACTACGGATGGGGCAGTTAACCCATTCTGCTGATAGACGCGCTTCTAGACTTGAGGCCACCATTCCTGGCATGATCAAGAGGGCCCTTGCTGATGTTGTGACATCTCTAAGTACATCTATTGATGCCATTGTGGCACGAATAGCGGTGTGCGAGCAAGGCCAAGGGGCCACTGAGGAGGTAAGGACTTTAAAGGCCACTATTATTGAGTTGAGAAAGGATGTGGACCAGCTGAAGTCCACCGACATGTCGATGATTTTTGGGACTGTGGAGATCCCTGATATGCTAGCTGATACAGATGTGCCTCCGGCTACCACCGGAGATGAGATTCGAGAGGAGGTAGCTGCTGCCGATTCTAAGGTTGAGACCGATGATGAGCAGCTTGGTGTTGATAAGGAGGCTTCATATAAGGGCCTGACAGATATTGAAGAGGCGATGATAGATTCAGCTTTGCAGATTTCTTTGGCAGACATCACCATGGTCGAATCTGTGCTACAGATACCCCGGGCACTGATGCCCCGACAGATGGAGCGACTGAGAAGACAGGACCTTTCTTTACCTTCCTCTCTGTCACTTTTATTGATATTTTAGTATTTTATTGCATTTGAGGACAAATTTTTTTTTTGTGGTGGGGTGAGGTATTTCCATACCTACCTCTTCTGATTATTACTTTTGTCTATATATTGGGTTTTGTGTTGTAAATTTTATTTTGGCACTGTTTTTGTAGATGTTTGAGCTTGTGGCTTCGTATTTTGAATGAAATTGGTTTTTGGGCCCTTCTAAAAAAATTGTGTCACCTCTTGTTGTGTTTAAATTATGGCTATTCTTGTGCAAATTTGAGTGTCGGTCATGATCAATACCGATGACTTGAATAGTGCTCTTAATCAAACAAAAATGAATATGCGGCTACGATAAGGCCAAATGAAGTTGCATAGATAATATGTGAACTTTTTGCATCTCGTTGTGACTAGCCGGTTATAGAATTGAGTCTCTTGTGATGAACATTGCACACTAGAGAAAGTGTGGAGTCTTGTTTGATGCCAATGCCTTGTGTGATGTGAGCTTACCGTGAACCATGTGTGATGACACGTAGAATTTGCCCCGTTGGTCCGGTTGACTAAGTGATGTAAGCTCTTGAAATGATCTTAGGCAAAAATTTGAAAAGTGAAACAATTTGACAATATACCTCTTTTGTGGCCAACCTTATGAGTGTGTGAACCTTGCTTGAACTCCCTTTTTGAGCCTTACCCCTTTCTTGGATGAAATTTGAGCAAATGAGACCTATTTTTATCCATTCACCCATAATCCTCATAAAGTGTGGTTTGTTTGAATAGTTAACTTAGGACAAAAGCCTAAGTTGGGGGTGTAGTGAAAGGAGAATGTAAATCAAAAAGTGCAAAGAAGTCCCCCTTGATCCATGGTTTTGAGAAAGATGGAACCCCTCCATACAAAAAAAAAAAAGAGAAAAAGAAAAGAAGATTGAAAAAGAAAAAGAACGAAAAAGTCTTGAAATAAAGTTGTAAATGTGCAAAAGAAATGGGGTGTCCGGTATTCAATGAGAAGTGAATAATGGGATGACTTTGGAGCATGGGTGAAAATGTTGAAGGAAAATAAAAAAAGTGTTGTTCATACCATATTTCATGAAGATAGCAGCCACTTAGCCTAAATGATCATACCTTTACACTCAGCCCCACTACAAGCCTTGAAAAGACCTTTTTTTATCTTGAGTGAGCTTAAACGAATGTTGATTGGAAAATAAGGGCAAACCTATGGGTTAAGTCATGCATGTGTTCGTCTTTGTGAGTGTGAGAGTTGTATGTGATTCCGAAACTGTAATTGTTGAAAAATAGTGTGTGAATATGGAATCATTCTTTGTGTGAGGGCATTTGAGTACCTTTGTTGAGCTTGAACTTGCATTTGAAGCAAGTATTGTGAACTTGAGAATCTTTGGTAATGGTGAGTCACAACTTGAACCTTTGAGTGCACAGTTGATCCTTGCATGAGTAAGTTGAGTCTTGTTGTGTGCATTCATGATTGAGTCTTGTGTAGCACTGTTTGAGACATCCTTTTTGAACTGCTGAACTTGAGTTTTACTTGAGGACAAGCAAAAGTTTAAGTTGGAGTGTTTATGAGTCCAAGATTTGGACTCATTTAGGGCTTTGTTTATAATGATTTAGTGTCCTCAAATGCTTATTTTGTGCCAATAACTAATGGAAAATCCTTGATTTCCAGGTATATGGATCGAGGAGCAAATCAAGGACACTAATTTGCAAAAAGGAACAAAGCGAGCTGAAAGAATGAAGAAAAGGAAGCCTGGTGATCGTCAAGTCCACTTGGCGACTCGACGAATGACTATTTGACCGCCTAAAGTTCCAGTGTGCCAAGCTCTGAAGGAAAGAACCAAGTTGGCGAGAGAACGAAGCAGTCGGTGGATTGTCGAGTGGTTCCATGATGTAGTGTTGGATCGCCCAAAGTTACAGACCTTGATGATGCTGAAGGCCAAGGCAGAAGGGCAATGGAATTGACCAATGGGCGATCGCCGAGTGGATCGGCGAGCCCGACTTACTTCACCGAGTGACTCTTCACAACACATTTTTGGCGACTATAAATACATTTTTGAACATTTGGTTTAGTATCAATTATCAATTATTATCATTTTTTCATTTTCAAATTGGAATTACTCTGAGTATTGAGACAAGTTTTCTCTACTATTTTTTTCCTTAGCTTTGAAGAATTGAAGTTTTTCACTTTTGAGAAATTGGAAGTGGGTCTTTAAGATTCTTCAACTTAGACCATTGTAAGGATGAAATTAATCTTACCCAGTTGATGGAAACTCAATTTGGTAACGATTTTTATCTTTTTATGATGTCTAGCTAAAACCCCAATTCTTGGGGTGTGATTATGTGATTATGGGCTGATTTAGTTTATGGGTATTGCCAATTATTAGTTTAAATGTTGTTTATAAGTGAGTTCAATCAGTAATTGTGGTTTGATTTAAGAATTGTAGTTGCAAATGTAGTTCTACCATTGTATTTTTGGCTTGCTCGAGAGAGAGATTTTAAACTAAGATTATTGATTGATGGTCGGTGGGTATTGGGTTGTCATGGGTTCAGCTCGAGAGAGTGAATCTTAAACCCTTTTCCATACATTCAGCTCGAGAGAGTGAATGGACTAAAGCGTAGGTTGTTCTTATTTAGCATGATTGTTGATGTTCGAGAGAAATCAACTTGATTCGGGGTAAACTGTTAGAGAGAAAGTTTACCTCCTCTATAGTCTAGCTTATTCACTGATATACAACTATTTCCTAACAGTTACAATTACGTACCCATTTGCCTATATTAGCTTATAATCGAATCACATCCCAAGAACCCGTCTCCTTATTGTTATTTCGTATTGTTTGTTGCTGTTGTAATTGAAATTCCAAAAAACCCCTTTATTTGACATTCGTGTCAACCCCTGACTTGAATTATGTTTTTATTTGATAATGTCTATTCCTATGACTGATTTGACCATGTTCACACTTTACTATTGAACCTTAAACACGTAAGTCTCCCTGTGGGATTCGACCCCAACTCATTTAGTTGGGTTATATACTGATTAACGATCGTTGACGCTTATAATTGGATGAAGTGTCTTTGAAACAATCACCGCTCAAAGATAATTTCGAGAAATTTTAATAATACATTCACCATTGTGTTCTTTTGTTCTACATAACTCTAAATCTGAACAAGTTTTTTGTTTGAAATATGATATCATAGCACATAATGGGATTTTTTGGGTATATTGAGATAAAGTTGTCACGCCTCGAGACTATCCCTAGATGCGATACAGTGCCTAGAGCCACAAGTGACCCTAAGATAACTTCAAGACATGGCATGACATGACACTAAGAATAGCAAATCAACACAAAATTGAGGTATACATACGGAAACTAAAATTGAAATATCTGAAATAGAATCCATAAACTCAACATAGACAAAATCTAGAAACAACATCACATGGCGGAATCTAAGTATCTGTCTAAAAGCCTCTACTAATACGAGTTGTTAGAATAAACCCCTAGCTAACACCAACAAGTCTGAAAACTAAAAGTAATGTCTAAAAATGAAACATAAGTGGTGTCCGCGGAGAGATGATAACTTATCAATACTGCTACTAGCTAATCAAAGGTAGTACTAACAATGTCAGAACCTATATTCTCAAACAATATAGGTAGAAAGTATGCAGTCAATACTTGGAATATACTGAGTATGGAGAAATGCATAATGAACATAACATCTGATCATGATAAATCTGTAAAACATGCTGATGAAAGACCAAGTAAAATAAAATAACACTGAGTTATAATAATTTGACATACATAAGTGCAGGATCATGCAATCTATGAAACATACCATATGTGGGAGATACTAAAATCGACATAAATCATGTAAGCTTATACATAGAGTTCAGTGTACTACTCCCACACCAAAAAGAGAGTATCCTACTTGCCAAGGTAAAGACCATGATATCTGAGCTAACGTGGATCCACTAGCTAATGTCTGTTCAAGACATAATCTACGAGGGCACATAGTTCTGAAACTTGGGTAATCGACCTTAGTCTGATTCAGTGCTAAGTATACTCCCAACAAAATTATGCATAAATCTGAAAACAATAATAATTTGTTCTACTTAATCGTATTGATAATCTGGTAAAATACTAAGTAGCTCATAAACCAGATAACTGAACATAATCTGAAGGATCCTCTAATTAAAAGCATCATAATCATAATACTGTATATACCGAGAGATAATTTATTTGGAAGTATCATAATTCATGAAAATGTGATAATATGAGACATATATATATATATATGTGTGTGTGTGTGTGTGAAAATAATATAATTATGATCATGAAAATAATTTCGTGCTATGAGTTTATGAAAATATTGTTGAAAACATTGAATTATAATCAATTCATGCAATTTAAGATTAATTATGAAGAAGAAATTGAAATTCAATAAGTATCCAAGATCAACTAAGCCCTAATTTTGGGAAATTTATAATTTGAGAAATTGAGGTTTCTTTGGGACTCAATGGATAAAGAAGAACCCATTGATGAAGTTCCCACATACCTTGAATGAAACCCTAGCTTGAATCTTGGAAGAAGGACTTGAAGTTTGAATCGTTTTTTCTTGCCTTGAAAAGAAACTTGAGAGAGAAGAAATTGGATTTTGGGAGAATTAAGAGACAATGAGAGATTATGGTTGTTAGGAATCCTTTATTCCCACTTAGAACAGGCCAAATACATAATTAAGAATGAAAAGAGTGGAAAAAGACTAAAACATCCCTAGTTAACAACTGTTAGGGGGCTTCTACGGGGTATCTACGGACCGTAATACTCTATACGGTCCGTAGAACCCTGTCCATAGTACTTAGAGGAAAAAATACCGAATTTCTGAACTTTGACCTATGAAGCCCTTTTACGATCCATAGAATGTCTTATGACCTGTTCGGGTCGTTCGTAGAAAATTGTACCGAAATGTTTAATTTTTGAGGAAGGATCTACTAGACCTAAACCACGACTCGTAGTCCATTGCACGATCCATACTACCAAGTCGTAGAAGTAAGTCTGGGAATATCCAAGGGTTTTAGGACTTTGGTTCATGAGGCCTTTCCACGACACATAGAACCTATTACGACTCGTAAATCCACTCGTCCGTTTCGAGCCCAACTTTCTAAAGTTTCAACTATGATTCGTACAATACAACTTTATACGACTCGTAAATTCGATCGTAAACTTTGACCCAATTTTCCTGATTTCCGAAGTCGCATACACGGATGGTTCCTATGAGCCGTACTACTTTCCACAACTTGTAAACTTCTCCATAGAACCCAAAATTCTACAAATATATATAGTTTTTTTGAATTGTGCAACCTTTTATTGGAACCTTTGGGGTGTTACACAAGTTTACTTAGCATTTTGAGTATCTTTAGCACAAATAACATATGGGAAGTTAGAAATTATGAAATTTCAAAATTCAATGGGAGCTCAAACCTGAAAGGTTGAAGAACGAAGGATCTTACCTCATTTTTGTCGCTCCTTAATGATTTCTAGAGAAATGAGATCTTTTCTTGGACACTGCGTGACCAACGATCTAAATCCCTTTGTCGAGAAGTTGTCGAAGAATACAAAGAACCCATATGCTGCTATCCTCCAAACATTCACGAATCTAAATGCCTATATCCATTTTTGTCTTCATTTTTCTTTTTGAATTGGGCTGAATCTTTTTTTAATCAAACTTGGTACATTGAATCATTTGTTTTCCATTTTAATAAAAAAAGACCTCAAGGTCTCACTTTAATTTTAAAATAATAAAATAAAATTCACTATATTTCATTTACAAAAAAATATATTAAATATTCATATTCAAACACAATTTTAACTTTAAATACTAGAGTAGTATTTTTATTTTTCCATGTTGAAACTCTTAATAGGAAAAAGGAAGGATAATTTATATAAATTCACTATTTGTAATATTTGATTTTTGAGAGATGAAGTGGTGAGATATAGACATAGACAGACATATATAAGGCGAAAAGAAGTAGCTCCATTGTCTGTATTATTTTTCCCACAAATCTCCATTTGCCGATCTTTTCAAAGCTCAATCCCAGAAAAGCGTCACAACTGCCAGCCTTCGATCCTTCGAAAGATCCGATCAGATCTCTTTGTCTTTCTCTCACTGCACTTCTCATACTGTTTTCTTTCTCTCTACACACATACCTTTTTCTGCAACTCCATTCTCCGGTCTGTCGAAGATTCTGGAACAAGAATTTGTTTGATTCTGTGAACTATGTAATTTGTGTGCTTTCTTGAGAAAAAGGAGTCGTTTTGGTGTAATTTGTTGTAAAGTTAGGGTTTTTTTTGGGGGAAAGTTTTAGATCGTGAGCTAGGGTTTCTGAAGATCAGAAATTGATAAAATTTGGGGTTTATTCTTTATTTTACTTGGTGTGGTGTGAGTGAGTGTATGAGGATTTGGTGTTGTTTATGTTTTGGAGAAGAAGAAGATAGTAAGAAGGGCTACAAGAGTATGAGGGACCCGATTTTGGGGAATAACGGCGACGAATCACCAGATGAAAATTCGGCATTTGACTGGAGGAATGTTTTTGACGGCGTCAATGTCGCAGCAGTGGTGAGTCCACAAGCGGGCCCTGCAGGTGATCTTGGTGTTCCCAAGAATGAGGAGATTGATTTTGATAGCAACTGGTTATCCAGTGAAGTGGAGGTGAAGAATGAAAATTATAGTGGTGAGAAAATGTTGGATGTTAATTTGAATTTGGGTTTGAGTGGAGAGGCTTCATCCTCAACAGTGCTGAAAGAGGATTCTGATCGTGATACCTGTAGTAAAAGGCCCAAAGTTAACTCCTTTTCGCTGTAAGACCTGCTACTGCACCTTCATTTACAATATTTTTTTTCCAATTAGTCAAATTCTATTGAATATTAGAGTGAAGTTGGCCATAGTAGAGAACTAATACAGAATTCATTTAAGCAACCCATGCCTAATTACAAGGATCAGTTGTTGTTATAGGGGCGGCTCACTTGAGAGTCCTGTAATTATTTCTCGTGTAGTACAGTTTTACATGTGGTCAAGAGTGTTACACACTTCACTGAGTTTTGGAGAAAGTACATTCTCACATAATTCTTTTAGAGAAAAGAACATAGTAATATTAACATGGAGTAGAATTATTTCTAAAGCTAGTTATATTTGGAATTTCAAAAGCTTAACCTAATATATAATGTTACTCTTTAATTTGATATAAACAAATTGTCTTTTGAGTTTTGAAGTAAGCCCTAAATGTAGGCCAACAACTCAAAAATGAAGACTGATTGATTAATATTCTTGCAGGGATTGGGACAACCACTTGTTGCAGGAAACCAGTTACCTATGTCCAATGAACGAGGGCGGTGGAGATGTGAGTTTATCAAACTTACTTGGTGCAACAGATGATGAGGGGAAAGATTCTAAAATGGAGGATTTAGATGTGCGGATGGATCTTACTGATGACTTGTTGCATATGGTATTTACTAGTTGCCACATCCGCTCCTTCTGAGTTGCTTAATCAATAAGTGTTTATACTAGGTTTCTGATTAAGGGAATATATGCCTCATCTGTTGCCAGGTGTTCTCCTTTTTGGACCATATTGATCTTTGTCGAGCTGCAAGTGTTTGTAGCCAGTGGAGAGCAGCTAGCTCTCACGAAGACTTTTGGCGGTATCTGAATTTTGAGAACAAACAGATATCCTCAAATCAATGTGAGTATCTTTTCCTCATATCCGTTCCTTCCACACTACTATGATCACTTCACATAAAATTCATGTTTCAATTAATTGCAACTTTTTGTTCATGTATGATGTAGTTGAGGACATGTGTCGGCGATACCCAAATGCAACAACAATCAACTTATATGGAACTCCTAATATTCACCCACTAGCAATGAAAGCTGTTTCTTCTTTAAGGTAATAGTTTTTTTTATGTTGTTGTCACTACTCTAGGAATGAATCACTATAAGTGACTAATTTGATACATTTCATTGTTGCCAGGAATCTTGAGACTCTGTCATTGGGCAGAGGTCAATTGGGGGAAACATTTTTTCAAGCCTTAACAGATTGCCATGTGTTGAGGAGTTTGACCATTAATGATGCCACTCTTGGAAATGGCATTCAAGAGATACCAATTTCTCATGATAGCTTACGTCTTCTGCAGCTAGTGAAGTGTCGTGTGCTTCGAGTTTCTATCAGGTTGTATAATATTAGTCAACAATGTTAATTTGTTAAAGTAGTTAGCATCCAATTGTGCTTAATTGTTGGTATTCTTACAGATGTCCGCAACTTGAAACGTTGTCACTTAAGCGCAGTAGCATGCCACATGCGGTGCTTAATTGCCCTCTTTTACATGACCTTGATATAGCTTCATGTCACAAACTTTCCGACGCTGCTATTCGTTCGGCTGCCACAGCATGCCCTCTTTTAGAGTCTTTGGATATGTCAAATTGTTCATGTGTCAGTGATGAAACACTGCGTGATATAGCTCAAACTTGTGGAAATCTTCGAGTTTTGGATGCTTCATACTGCCCAAACATTTCTCTTGAGGTATATTCATTAAAATTACCTAGTACCTGAAATTGACATAGTTGGTTTATACTAACACTTGTTACTTGTTGAAGTCTGTGAGGCTGGTTATGCTGACTGTTCTCAAGCTTCATAGTTGTGAGGGCATAACATCAGCTTCCATGGCTGCCATAGCCCATAGCTATATGTTAGAGGTTTGAGTCTTTCCTCACCCTTTTCATACTGGTAGCCATGCTGTAATCAGGAGTCCTTAAATCTCATATTGAACAGTGAATTTCACTTTTTTTCAGGTTCTGGAGCTTGATAATTGCAGTTTATTGACATCAGTGTCCTTGGATCTTCCTCGCCTTCAGAGCATCAGACTAGTACATTGTCGCAAGTATGATACATGCTTTATAGTTTCCATATCCAGTCTCAAGGGAACTTCTTTCCATCCCTTGATTGCCGTCACTCTTTTGTGCAGTAACCTACTGTTTATATTGAAACAGGTTTATTGACCTTAACTTGCATTGTGGAATGTTATCATCAATTACTGTTTCTAATTGCCCATTGCTTCATCGAATCAATATAACTTCAAGTGCACTCAAAGTAAGTTTATTCCTAGATGTTATATATTGTCACCTTATTTTATTGACTAGAATTATTCTATTCATTGGATAATAGTTCTCTCCTTTATTATTCCACAGAAATTAGTTTTGCAGAAGCAGGAAAGCTTGACAACAATTGCATTACAGTGTCCGAATTTGCTAGAAGTAGACCTTACTGAGTGTGAATCGCTCACCAATTCTATTTGTGAAGTTTTCAGTGATGGTGGTGGCTGTCCTGTGCTTAAATCCTTAGTTCTAGATAACTGTGAGGTTGGCAATTTTAGTTCCTCGTTGTTAACTTGTGCATTCTTGGTTGTTAACTAGAGGATGTGTTGCTGAACATGATTTTTCTAAATCTAATTACAATATATATGATCTCTTCTTAATTTTGCTTGTCAACGGAAGGTGGTTCACTTAAAATCTTGGCAGTTGATCTGTGCAGAGTACATTTTTCATTAAGAGCTTGTTTTTATCCTCATGTATGTCAATGTGGTTGTGGACCTATGATCATAGTGCCATTTTTGCTTTTCTTGTAACAGATACTTGTGATTCTTTTTTATGCATGTTTCCAAGTAAATAAATCTAGTACTGAATTCTGACAATCAATGATCAGGTATTTTAATGAGTAATCATGAAAGATGATGAAAGGAAAAAGTATGATCCAAGTGTACTGACTGTTGTGTCATCTGGTTGTGCTTTCTTGTTTGCCGTAAGCCTGGGAAGCTGTGCTACTGGGTGCACTAAGGGCTTGTTTGATATGAGGGATAAGAGATTACTGATCCCAGGATTAGTTTTAGGATGAGTTTATCCATGTTTGGTTGGGATAAAATCGCGGGATAACTTATCCCGGGATTGTAGTGTCATTCTTATCCCACATTGAGGGTGGGATAACAATCCCTGGGTAACTTGTTGCGAGACTCTCCTTCAATAACTCAGACAAGTTAAAATATATTAAAATTGTTCAAGAGGTGAAGCGGGAAAGATGAAAAGTTCTAATTCCTTTGTTTTGGCATTAAGGATAGTGATTATGTATTCCTAGATTTACCAGTAGTATTTATTGTATACTCACATTTCCAAATTAACTTGGAAGTATTTTTATCTTGTCAAAAAATAACTATTAGGGTAAACGTCTTTCTTGGTATCATAAGCTCTAAGTTTCTTTCAACATTTTGATTAGATACATGGGAGTTCTTAAGGGGACGGTTTAAGCTGAAGTAGAACATGAGAACTATTACCCAGATGGGAGAAGAAAATATTTCACCTCTTTTTTCCTGATTCAATGCTAGAGCTGAAGTCGCGCCATTTCAAAATAAAATGTCAAATCGGAATTTTCTTTTGAAGCTTGACGAAAATATGTACTCCTCTCCCAATCAAGATTCCCTTTTATTGATTTGGTGATCAAGAAAAGTAAGGCTGAATTAGGTTTGGGTTTGACATTTTTGAGAGATGTACAAAATAATGAAGTAAATTTGTCAATATTGTGGTAGACTATTGAAGAAATTCACAACAAATCAAGTATTATATTTCGGTTACCCATTCTCCCTCCCCCGTGTCCCCTCCCCCCTCCTGGGAAAAGGGGGGAGGGACCGGGTGAGAGAAAGAGTAATATATTCAAGTTGCACCCTCCCGGGGAAAAGGGGGCTGAGAGAGGGAAAGGTTTCCACTGTTTTAGAATGGATCCTGATTAGCGTTCGCCTTCTGTGTTCTCTTTTCTGCCAGATCTGTTTTAGGCTAACACCTATTCAGAAAAGTTTTTTTTTTTTAATATTGGAAGTGAATAATGATATATTTCTGCCTATTCAACTTGAAAGATCCGGCTGTATCTATGTAACATTTGTATGTGTTGTTATGGTCTAAATCTAATTACGGTCTTTTCTTTTTTTCAGAGCTTGACACTTGTGGCTTTCTGCAGCACTTCATTGGTTTCTCTTTCACTTGGTGGTTGCCGTGCTTTAATTTCTCTTGCACTTAGGTGCCCATATCTTGAACAAGTCTCTTTAGATGGTTGTGATCATCTTGAAGTAGCATCATTTTGCCCAGTAAGTGATCATCGGCTCCTTCCTCTTTTCTTTACATCATCTCTGGGTTTGAGACTGGAGTTGTATGTTCGCCTGCTGATTTTATGATTGTTAATTTGTTACACATGCATTTTTTTCTTTTTTTATACCCAAATGGTTGATAAATGTGTTCTCTTATTCCAGGTTGGTCTTAGGTCACTTAATCTTGGTATATGCCCCAAAATGAATATGCTCCATATTGAAGCTCCACAAATGGCTTCACTTGAGCTGAAGGGCTGTGGTGTGCTATCTGAAGCATCTATTAATTGCCCCCTGTTAACCTGTTTTGATGCTTCATTCTGCAGGTTGCTTACTTTCTCTCGCTTGTCACACGTGCATATTTGTTTTAGTTCTGTCACATCTCATTAATTTCTTTCCATATATGCAGCCAACTCAAGGATGATTGTTTATCTGCCACGACTTCGTCGTGCCCCCTCATCGAGTCATTAGTATTAATGTCATGTCCATCTGTTGGCTGTGATGGACTCCTCTCTTTGCAGTCCCTCCCAAACTTGACCTACCTTGATCTATCCTATACGTTTTTGGTTACCTTGCAACCTGTTTATGAATCATGTTTGCAGTTAAAGGTAACTTCTATCGCCTAAGCATATTATCACTTTCTCCATTACAGTGGGAAGCTAGATGAACTTGATTTAACATGCTCTATTTTTGTGGAAAAAGTATGCCTATTTATCCAGTCTGGACTTGCACTCTTCTAGATATATGGGCCACTTTCCTATCTTTTTTTCTATGGGTATCAAAGGGATGGGTTGGCTTAAGTTTGTGCTGGTCAAAATACCTAACTACAAAATTTACTCATGTTAAGATGGGATGAACACAGGGTCATAAGCCAATTACTTTAATCTCTCCTTTTCCTTTTTCTGTTCTTCTCCTTTTTTCCCACTTGCAGTAAAAGCTAAAACACATGGATGCATGTAACAATTTGTGAATCAGTTCCGACTGATTGAAAGTTTACTTCAGTAGAACTGTGATTCTATTTTGACTATTACAAATTTAATAATCATTGTTTGTGGCCATATTTTTGGGGAACTAGAAGTGCTTTTTTCTTCCGTCAGTTTTTTGGCAGTTAAGGTGTTTGACCATTCTTCTTGGAAAAGAAATGTGATCTTTAGTACCATAAGCTGTTTCTCTGTTGTGGCGAAGAGGTCAAATTTGAAGCTTTTCATTAAGCAGAACCAAAGGTTTAATTTTTCAATACAAAATACCATTATAATTTTCTTACCAAGTTATACCACAGTTCTGACAAGTGACAACTGTATTAATTTAAAGAGGGAAACCCGGTGCATTAAGCTTGCGCTATGTGCTGGGTCCGGGGAAGGGCCGGATCACTAGGGTCTATTATACGTAGCCTTACCCAGCATTTCTGCAAGAGGTTGTTTCCCATTCACATGGCAACAACGTAATCGGTTATGCCAAGGCTCCCCTTCGACAACTATATTGATTTATTATTGAAAAAAGCATTTCTGTTTTCAAAGTGAATCATCAACTCTGTACAAAGAATAAGAAGTAAATTAAGCCAATGCATTAGATCAAGTGTAAGTGATAACACAGATTTAAAGTAACATCAGTAGAATAGAAAGCTGATAATCATGGATACCAGAAAGAGCTAGGAAACAGCTAAAAGCAAGCTTAGGCTTTAGCTTTTACCTGCTCTGGAGGATCTGGAGCAACAGAAACTGTAAAGAGCAATCAGAAAACTTGTAAGAGGTTTCCATTTTGCATTGAAAAGAACTCTAGTCGAGGGCAAGGGAAAGAGAGTCAACAAAGTATAGAATAAGATTGTAGATTGTTGGACTTCTAAAATCTACAATTATATTAGCTGTTGATGGAGTAGGATATTCTAATGCGATTCAAGGACTGATGATGTTGTCTCTGTTCTCAAATAGTTCTGTGCCACTTGGTTGGGTTGTTTATAAATGCACTTGTTAAATATTACGAAACTGTAGACTAGAATTGCCACCTTAACTCTTTCATTATTGGCCCTCCTTTTTAGACCCTTGAAGATGGCCGGCCTGGAATTGTGGAGATCCAGTTACTTTAGGCATTCTGTCATTCTTTTTTATTTTGGAGCGTAACATCTGAATATTTCTACTTTCCAACAGATGCTATAATTTGTCCATATCCAATGTTTGCCATTGTCTTGTGCCCAATTTGTTTCAGTGCAAGGGCATGAGTTCCTTGTATGCAGAATTTCTAGTGCTATATCTGAAATTTTCTGATGAGACTCTAGTTTAGTAACACAAGTGTGTTTCTCTTTCTCGCTGCACTAGGCACATCCTTATTGCGTTTGGGATAAACTTTTTGGATCTGCATGATACATTGATGGGTTTTTTTGGCTTACTGCCCCCCCACCTCCACCCCTCCTTTCTTTTTTTAACCCTCTCTAAGCTTATATATATATGTTGTATTGTAGGTCCTAAAGTTGCAAGCATGCAAGTATCTCACTGATACATCTTTGGAACCCCTCTATAAAGAAAATGCTCTCCCAGCCCTTTGTGAGTTGGATTTGTCGTATGGGACCTTATGCCAATCAGCCATTGAGGAATTGCTTGCTTGCTGCACACATTTGAGTCATGTCAGCTTGAATGGATGTATTAATATGCATGATTTAAATTGGGGATTTACTGGAGATCAACTGTCGCATATACCCAGTGTTAGTATACCTCATGGATCTTCCCTGGGAGAACAGCAGTTGCCAAATGAACAACCAAAGCGTTTGCTAGAGAACCTTAACTGTGTAGGCTGCCCAAATATAAAAAAGGTGTTTATTCCTATGGCACAAGGTTTCCTTTTGTCATCATTAAACCTTTCCCTGTCTGCGAATTTGAAGGAGGTTGATATAGCTTGTTACAACTTGTGCGTTCTCAATTTGAGGTATTTTCTTTAGCAATATGATTTCGTAGGTTAATGTTGTATCAATGGCTTTATTTTCATGATCATAGTTGTTACTTAATTATATTCTCTTGTTCAGCAATTGCTGTTCATTGGAATCATTGCAACTGGAATGTCCAAGATTAAGTAGCCTCTTTCTTCAGGTATTCTTGTATCTTCAATTTGGCATTTTCTTTGCTGGCTTTTTAATTGTTGTAGTGGCAGCTTTGCTGCAAAAGTGTTCTTTCTAGTTGGTCTTTATCATTTCGTTTGTGCTTTTTTTCCCCTGTTGAGGTAGTAATAGTTTTTTACCTTAGCATGAAGGATATGCAAACTGTACAACCATTACAAATGTCAGTCCCCTTCCTACCTTGTAGGGACTTTATGAGTTCTATCAGTGATTCAACTTCATTTTCAACTTCATTTACAATTTTCTTTTTACACCAAAGACTCATCCATTTAGGATAGGAGGATCCTCGTTGGTCTGTTTTACAAAACATTCTCGTTTGCCTCTGGTTCAGTAGGTTGGTATGGAGAATATGCATACCCTTAAGCTTGATATTCTGTAGAGAGAACTTGAGCTCCTAATCAAGTCGCTAATGGGATTGCATTGTAAGATCTAATAGCTAGCTGCATATTGTCTTAGGAGTACTCAAATGAACACAGTGGTCTACTAAAATAACAAGTAATCCTAATACTCTTCATGGTCTTCCTAGGCATTCATGTGGATAGATAATAAACATTTTTCAAATTTTTGAAGTGTTATCTAGTCCTTAGGGATGGCATGTAGTTTGGGGGCATCGTGCCTATATTTCTTGGAGCATGATGTACTTGGGTTAAAATTACTGAAATGAGAATTTGAACTCTTAACTGGTGCTTATTTGCTTGAATATTGGAACTGCAAGTGAGAACTGAAGTCTTAGTTTTTTTTTTCTTTAGAAGAAGTTTTTGCTTTCTCTGAGCTGTATTTCCGTTGTTGCTTCTATCATTAACACGCCTCAGGCTTACCTCAAAGACATGCCACTTTCTAGTGTAGAGCTCGTGAAATCGATTACCTTTCTTTCTATCATGTCTTGTTAAAAACTACTTTGATGAACTCCCTTGAAAAATTGTTGGCACACCCGGAAGGTGCTTGTGCAATTGAAATTCTTGTGACACAATTGTGATGTGGAGTTATTCTGTACTCTTGCTTTTGTTGTCCTACAGTCCTGCAACATTGATGAGGAAGCTGTTGAAGCTGCTGTATCACGATGTACAATGCTCGAGACGCTTGACGTTCGTTTTTGTCCCAAGGTCAGGGGCACTTTTGATGTTAAGAATATGCCCTGTATTGATTTTTATGTTTCATTTTATTGATACAAGAGCTCTTTTGTGAATTTGCTGATAATCCTTTTTTCCACTTACAGATTTGTCCACTGAACATGATGAGGTTGCGGGTTGCATGTCCCAGTTTGAAACGCATCTTCAGCAGCCTAGTCCCATCGTGAGGCAAAATGAAATATTTGATATGTTTGTGTAGGCTGGCTAGGGACATAATATTTGACTACAGAGGTTCATATATTATGTATAGTTAGCTATTTATGTTGCTGTGATTGGTGAAACGTACAGCGAGCTTCATACATGTAACACCTTAATATTTTGGTGTTGGCTTTCACATTTTATGATTTGGTTAGCGCACTTAATGCAACTTTATTCAGATCTCATGGATGAAGAAAATAAACTAGAGCCTTGTAAAGGGAAATATTAGTTAATAGTGGCCAGCTTGCCCTTTTCAGTAAATGGAAAAAACGCAGGTTGTCAGGCTCAAGTGTGTAAATTTTGGTTTCCCCTAAAAATAAAGTCACAAAAAATAGCCCAAAAACAGAGTAGTCAGTCGGCTTATGTCTTTGGGATGCAAAAAGTTATTACTCTGCGTTCCCTTATTTTGGCCTAAGCTTAATTCGCCTTTAGTTTGTTTGATACCATTACAATATTATTGATACTCAATATTTATCGACTTATATTTCATTTGGGTTGTTATTTGATTAAGTAAATGTTTTCAAAACTAATTTCCTTTATATGTATATATGTAAACTATTTAATTTTATCTAATTAATCATATTTTAATACTCATATTTTATAAAAGAAATATTGTTTTTGTTCTTGTAGCTATGTACTTTTATTAATTGTTAATTTGAAATAACGATTTTTGTATATTATTTATGTTTGTTTAGTATCTAATATATAAATATAATTTAATGAAGCGTGTATTTCTTTTATATGGAAAGTTATTATTTTACATGATAAATATTCATCTATTTTCTATTTAATATATGTAGTATTTTATTAATTAGATTGTAATCTTTTCATTTTGCTCCAAATTATTTAAGTTCTAGCTATTTCCCATCCAAATTTATTCCAGTTTTAGCCAACTTAAACCAAATGTGGCCTAGTTATATATTCCAATTTTAATCTCATCCGTTCATTTTGTATTGATCAATGACCGTGACTTAATCTCCATCCTCTTTCCTATTCAATTAACCAAATCCTTAAGGGTCGGTTTGGAAAGCCACCGGATAATTGGAATTGGTGTAACTACTAAGGTAAATTACCAGCATAGTAATTACACAACATAGTAATTAGGTTGACCTGTTTGTTTGCCATAATGTAATTACAAATGCACTGTCTGGTCGCACAATTGCAATAATAAGATTATATTAAATTTTAAAATTATAATTAGTTATCTAAAATTAAAAATTTATATTAGACAAATAAGAGACTTTATAAATGAAAAATAATCAAATATTTAAGATATATATTATCTTTTGAAAATATTTTAATCAACAAACATATGTTTTGAACTACTCCTCCGTCCCATATTAGTTGATCACTTTCCTTTTCACACAATAAAAAATCATAAATAAGATAATTTTACTAATTCACCTCTTAAGAAACTTCTTGGAAATTTTACAAATAAATGTGAACACTTTCAAAAAGAATTAATTGTAAGGGTAATATAGGAAAAAATTAATCAATACTTTCTTAATTTAGTTGATCAACTAATATGGGACAACTATTTTTAGTAAGATGATCAACTAATATGGGATGGATGGAGTAATATTATAAAAAAAAATTGTTTTATACTTTTCAAATTAGTATATATTTGTTGTAAAATATGAATAATATACTACAAGAAATATAGACAAAGATATATGGGGAGTAGAATGTAGAGATCATCTTATTCAAACGTTTTCATGTCTCATGTGTGTATTTTACAATGGTGAATGAACAACCCTATTTTTAGGTTGAGAAATCATTCCAAAAGTCACCATATTAAGTATCATAATAAATAGATACATTCTTATCCAAAAAGGTTCATAGAACCTAGGGAATACACATAGATGATAAGTATAAGTTTATGGATAAACTCAATGGACAATCCATTTAGTCCAATAAATTTATAACACTCCCCCTTGGATGTCTATAGATAATGTGCCTTGTTAAAACCTTACTAGGAAAAACCCAGTGGGAAAAAGGCTAGTGAAGGAAAAAAAGTACACATATCTCATAATACGCATTGAGTGCTGCCTCATTAAAAACCTTACCAGAAAAATCCAATTGGGACAAAACCATGTTTAAGAAAAAGAGTACAACACGTATTTCACTTCCCCTGATGAAAGCTTTACTTGATATCTCGGAGATGACACATTTCAATCTTATATCTCAACTTTTCAAATGTTGATGTTGGCAATGCCTTAGTGAATAAATCTATAAGATTATCACTTGAACAGATCTGTTGAACTTCTATCTCACAATTTTATTGAAGATCATGTGTAAAGAAGAACTTTGGTGAAACGTATTTTATCCAGTCTTCTTTGATGTATCCTCCCTTTGATCGAGCTATACATGCACCATTATCTTCATACATGATGGCTGGAATACCCCATTTCAAAGAGGAATTACACAGTTCCCAGCATCTGCATAATCAATAATCTCTATGTGCACCAATTGCACTAATACATGATATTTTTCAATCATTTTCATATGATCGGAATTAATATCTTTCCTTTTTTAAACAATCTCACAACCATTGAGGTACTCAATGAAATTGCTTTAAGACCTTTTAAATTCTTCAATGATTTTCATATAACCTTCATCATCTAGTTAGACATGACAATCAGTCATTACACATATTCAACCATTTCATCAATTGTCATACTGAAACAAGCCTCATTGCATCCACCATAGGAGAATATATCTCCATTTAATAATGTCAGGACTTTTGCGAAAATTCTTTATGCCCTAAGGCACAAACCGTACTTTATATCTTACGGTTATACTTTCACATAATGATTCATTTGTACCCTACTTGACATTATATCTTGACCCATGGACTATAAGTCCAAAACATCACTTTTAAAAGTGAAGCATACTATATTTGAATTGTGCATTTCATTTGGCCAATAATTTATATGACAGATTTGAATTCACGATCCTCTTCATCATCTGTAGCATTGAGCGCTACTTCATATCAAAGATACCGTCGACGGTCTTTTGACTCAATTCCAATACAACATAATTTATCGAGATCTCTTCATATTTCATCATTTCAGGTACCTAAACCTTTGTCAAGATTTTTATGAAGTGTTATGTCATCGTGCTCCTTTTAAAGCACTTGCCTCATTATCATGACCATCTTGATTATTTGCTCCTCTCCTTCCTTAAGAAGTTTTTCATTTGGAATCGATTGGTCTATCACGCTTCATGCGTACCATAAACTTTGTCCTTTAAGAACTTCTCACTGGCATTTGCAGCTGAATTGCAAATTCATCTGGCAATTAATTTGCAACATTATGCAAATGAATTATCTCTTGAACTTCAAATTCACTTTTTTACGAGGATCTAGATAATTCATCTCATAATTTTCAGTTGTCAATCATCTCTCCCCCTAATGTTAGAAAATCTAACATTCACCCCAACCTCACTTGAGGATCCATCTTTGTGCGTGGTGGAGCAATTAAATCAGATATTGCACATTCAAACTTTAGATGAAAATTATTTGGTTCCTGACCCTAAACCAATTTTGATGGGAAAACCTTGTTGGCTTGATACATACATGTGTCGCTACATGTTAAATAAACTCATCGCATACCAAATTTTATTTGGGAGTTTCGCTCTCATACCCAAGGTTTAGCTATAATTGGAAGCATACAATTTTAACTAAACCAACCAGCATTATCAATATAATTTCATAGTTTGAAACTGTGCTCTTAATTTAACAATTAGAGCAAACAACCTTACAAAAATCAATTTGTAAGATGACAACAAAGCACATGTGACCATCCCATAGATGCATTTATCATATAGTTGCAAATGGTCCACATGACAGTGAACGGGCCCATATTCAGCTTTCTATATGTTTCAAAAACTCAGGGAATACAATCCCAACCTTAACTGGTATAATGATACAATGATCATTTTATCATGAGAACAAGCAACACAAGAGAATTATTGAAGAATCTTTTATTTCTTCATCATAAAGTCACATGAATTCTCAGTTACTTTTGCATCACATTTGAATCGGAATGACCAACCGGTCATGCCAACTGGTCTTTGTTTTTCTCAAACCTCCTGTAGAGGTGAGTTGCATCATATATCATTTTTCTCAAACCTCCCATAGAGGTGAGTAGTGGCATATATCCAACCCATAATGATTTATCACATCTTGATCCATTCTCTTTTTGAATGATCGAGCATTCACGATGCTTATCACAAGTCACATTCTCTTCAAGGAATGAACTAATCATTTATATGTGCTTTATAAATTTTCATTATAAGCACATTGTCATGTCTTTGAAATTCATCATTTTTGCATGACCCACCTTAACATCACTTTGAAAGTCAAGTGCACCACCACTTTATCTTCCTTTCTTTTAATGGAGGATTTTTATATTATTAGGCCGCACAACAACCACACGTCCAATGACCTTTCATACCATTATGATGATAAGAATTACCTTCACATTTTGAAGGACCATTTCCTTTTATAATTACCTCAATGATAACTATTATAATTATGTCCCTCAACGCCCTTATTCATATATTCAATCACTTGTCTTATTTCATACTTACTATTCACTACTACCACATTCATATGATAGAATGGAGCAATTGGGCGGATTTCAAACTTATCATGTATTGCTACCACATTCGCCTCAGAGAATGAAGCAAATTCAATGGGACGAATTTCATGGCTTTTCATCAAAGCCTTAGTCATCATTATATCATCGCTATGGTGCATTGACTCAAACTCAATGCCTTACCCATATAAGGCGTGTTAGGCCATAATTCTACGGGACTCGAACCCAATCCTTATCATCATGGTGCATCGAAATTCAAATTGATGTCTTACCCTCTTGGTGCGATAGAAATGAATCTATTGTCTTACCCTCAAACATTTTTCATTATGGTGCATCCAGACTTTACCTGATGTCTTACCTTTTTGGTGCGATGGGACTTGAATCCACCGTCTTACCCTTAACCAATGGTATAATACACCGAAGTACAACATGACTCACCCTTTGAATCTTTCAGAATAATCAAAATAATATTTAAATTCATGCTACTAAAACTTTATACCTTCTTCCATTTAAGGAATTTTGTAGAGCATGTCATATTCAACCAGTAGTAGTATATGTCTTTGGTTCCTGGTCAATGTTAGCGACCGAACACTATTCTATTCTAAATCATAAAAAGATTCTAGAAAATACATACTTGATTTTATGCATATTATACCTTGATTCCAGTAGTTATCAGTTTTTCTTCTTGATTCTCATAACAAGATCAACCAAAACATGAGCTAAAGAAAAACTAAAACTCAATCTTAATTGGCTAGAGTCTCGTGCTGATAACGTGTTGTAAAATATGAATAATATACTACAAGAAATATAGACAAAGATATATAGGGAGTAGAATGTAGAGATCATCTTATTCTTCATGTCTTCATGTCTCATGTGTGTATTTTACAATGGTGAATGAACAACCCTATTTATAGGTTGAAAAATCATTCCAAAAGTCACCATATTAATTGTCATAATAAATAGATACATTTTTATCCAAAAAGGTTCATAGAACCTAGGGAATACACATAGATGATAAGTATAATTAGTTTATGGATAAACTCAATGGACAATCCATTTAGTTCAATGAATTTATAACAATATTAGTTAAATTAATAATAAAAACTGAATGTAAAAGATGAACATCATAAAATACATGTTTACAAATAGGTTAACATTATAAATATAATGTCATAAATTATGAAATATTTGACAAAAAAAATAATCTATCAAGTCTAACTAAAAAATAAATGACTTTCTATATGAAATATCAAGTCAATACGACTAAAGCAAATGAAATTGAAAATATAACATAAGTTCTAAATTCGAAAAGAAATTTAATGTAATATTCTTATGTCATATTTCAACATAACATACATATTTTAATGCGATTTATAAAAAAAGATAAACGTAAATCTATAACCTTATTTAACAATAAATTTTCCTTCAATTTAAAAATTAAAATACTAATAAACTTATACTAATGAAAAAAAATAAACATAAAAAAAACAAAAAAAATAGATAATAAAAAAAATCGCATGGAATCACAAGAAGTAAATGTTGAGAATAAGAAGGAAATGAAATACAAATATTATAAAATAAAAAGTATACTTTTAGAAATAAAAAAAAATAATTTAAATAATAGAACTAAAAATAAATTAAAACAAAAAAATAAAAAGTAATCAGCTTATATGGTGTGTTTGGTATGAAGGAAAATATTTTCCAGGAAAACAAGTAGATTTCTGACTTATTTTCTCATGTTTAGTTGGTGACTAAAGAATATTTTCCAGAAAATATTTTTATTGTTTAGTTGGTGAATGAAAACCAATTTTCAGAAAAATATCTTTTAATTTTTGCTAAAGAATAGAAATAATTTTTTACTCCGATGTAAGCCTCGATAATCAATCTAGGATATGAACCCAACATTCGAACTTGGACACAACCACAATGACCTATACGAAATTTGACTCTGAGATCTGACCCAGGACCTACCTCGACTTCTAACCCAAGATCCGACATTCGAATTGAGACTGGATATCCGACCCAAGACCTAACCTTGACACCTGAACTTGAACACGATCAATCAATTCAAAATTCGACTCCAACACTCATTGAGACTCGACTTCCATATCAAGACCTGACATCCCGCAACCGATGCGAGACCAAAGATTCGACTTTCAAATTGGGATTTCGTCCCCAACTTTTGAATCGGGATCCAACCACCACCAATTCGGAACTTCACTTTCAAACTAAGATTACAAAATTTTATTTTTTTTGCGCTGGGGAGGGGGGTGTGAGGGGTCGGGGATAGGATGACAAAAAAATAAAACTTTCAAAATTTAAAAATATTTTTAAAATCAAGCTTTTAAGTTTTTTTTGTTGTAAAAAAATGATTTTTAATTTTTTTTTGCGTAGGGATGGGGGTGGTAGGGGGTTGGGATAGGTGTGGGTTAAAGAAAAAAAAATTAAAAATTTTAAAATTATAATCTTTTTAGGGGGTAGGGTGGTCAGGGGTTGAGGATTGAGTGGGGTAGAAAAAAACTTAAATGTTTCAAATTTGAATTCAAAAATAAATTTTAAAATGTTAATTTTTTTTTTATTGGCTGAGGATGATTTGGTCGGTAGGGGATAAAAAAGTAATTTTGTTTTAAAAAGAATTTTTAAAATTTTAAATATTTTTCTTGGATAGGAAGGGTTGGGTACAGTGTGGGGTAAGAAAAAATAAAATAAAATTGTAATGTGAGGTTGAAAGAGAATTTTGGAAAATGTTTTATCTAATTTTTGGAGGGAAGTAGGTTTCCTTAAATTGAAGAAAAATAAGTTTATCAGAAAAACATTTAAGCCAACCAAATATGAGAAAATTGGATAACATTTTCTGAAAATTTTCCCCTTCATACCAAACATATCCATAATTACACCATGTAATTATCAACATTTTAAATTAAAATACTTATAACACTTTTGATTACGACTCTCAAGTTTTACTTTTCTGTATTCTTGGCTATTTTGTTTTACTACTGATTTTTGAACTTGGGGCATCACTCTTTAATTTTTATTTGCTGCTTAACGGGTTAGTATTACTCATCATAGTAGTTTTATTTCTTACATACGATGTAATTTTTATATCTCTATTTGTTTAAAGGAAGCATACATCATGTCAGTCCCTATAACTTTCTGTGTAGTATGTTTTTCACTTTCCGAATGTGTTCTATTTGTTTGCTTTGATTGATGTTGCCAAATTTTGATTGATACTCCTTCGGTCCCCAATTATTTGTCCACTTTTGAATTGACACACCTATTAAGAAAACAATGATTGACATAGTGAGTTTACCATTTTACCCCTATTAATTATGAAGGGATGAATTAAAAATTTAAGATTTTGAAGAAGTTCTACATTTTTCAAAGTAATTAATTGAGGGTATAATAGGTAAAAAAAATTTGTCCTTTCTTGATTTGTCAAAATGGACAAGTAATTAGACACAACTAAAAACGGAAAAGTGGACAAGTAATTAGGGACAGAGAGAGTAATTAGTATGCTTTGTTTGTTTGCCAATAGATACCGTAATTACATTACTACCTCCGTCCACTTTTAATTGTCATAGTTTCATTTTTAGAGTCAAACTATAAAAACTTTGACTAACAATTTACTATTTATTTTTTCATCATATTGTATTTTTCATATAGTTTTTGAATATCTATATTTTTGTTTGAAATATCGAATTAATGTAATCTAATTCAACTTTGCAAATTAGTCAAATTTGAATTTCAAAAAGCGCAACATGACAAATAAAAGTCGACAGAGGGAGTAATAAATACCCCTCTGTCCCTAGTTACTTGTTCACTTTCGAATTGACACACCTATTAAGAAAACAGTGATTGACATAGTGAATTTACCATTTTACCCATATTAATTATGAAAAGATGAATTAAAAATTTAAGATTTTGAAGAAGTTATACCTTTTTCAAAGTAATTCATTGAGGGTATAACAGGTAAGCAAAATTTATCTTTTCTCAATTTGTCAAAATAAACAAGTAAAAAAGAAAAATTGAACAAGTAATTAAAGACAGAAGGAGTATATGTTTTGTATTCTTGCATAGTGTTAATTTTTGTGTTTCCTCTATGTTTGGCAGGGATTGAACTTAAAATCAAAATTCAAAGGTGAGAAGAGTTCGCAAGGGATGAGGGCTTTTTGTACGTGATTAGTCTTATCTAGGAGTTTTAATAATCTTGTGTATTATTATTTCACTAGTAAAATTATCTGCGCTTTGTGCGGATATTTAATATCACGGAATTTATAAAATAATACTTAAAATTTATCAGTTATTAAAACTTAAATACTATATTATCTTACATACAAGATTACGTAGTAACAAACATTAATAATGTAAAGGAATATGTTAATTATAACATCTTATTATTTATCCTTCAATCAATCATCTTTAGTTTAATTTTATAATTTATCATTTTCCTTCCGAGAGGTGTTACTATTTGATATTTTTGGGGAATCAAATGAACATCAACCGGAGATATTAAATTTTTTAATAAATAAACAATTATTGGTGAAGGGATAAATAAATTTTAAAAGGCTGAAAAAAGTGAACAAATATTCTAATTCTAACGTGTAGAAAGTTCAGCCCTACCTTTTGCTTTACATATATCATTTTAACGTTCCTCATTGAAATGTATCATAAGTAATTATTTAAATGAAAAATTAAAGGGAGAATGTATCATATTGGACAACAATTCAACTTATTATATATACTTGAAAGGGAAAAATATTACACAAAACTATTTAGTTTGTTTGGGTGTTTTTTATAAATTAACATACCACAGTAATGAAGTTTAATTTGAAACTACATTTCTATTCCAATCGTAGTGTCGAGAAACACATCTATTACTTCAAGAAAAGTATTTACAACTTGCAGTAAACTTGAGAATCTGTCCATACTTTATATTGAATATGAGCAATTAATTTATTGTGTAGTTATCTATGTCTTTGGGATTAAAAGAGGCTCAAATCTAGTCATATTCCTCTATAGGTCATCCGGTACATCCTTAAACCCATGTCAAAAGTTTATTAATTTTTGTCTTCTTTTCCTGGTTCAGTTCGCACATCAAGGTGCGATAAATTTTTTAAGGTCTTTATGTCCTTACAATGGCATACCAAATTAGAATTTTGTCTTCAAGAGATGGTAGTAATTTTTTTATTGTACCTTCAATAATTTCAGTAGAAAAAACTTGCGTGAATACTCAATTGACATGTGTTATTTAATCTGTACTAACAAATACTTATAACAATAACTTTGCAGAAACATAAACAACAAAGTTTAAAACATGTACTCAAAAATATCAATTAATAACATAAGCATAAATTAATGTCCGTAAAAAAATCATACCAGGATCTATAACAATAGGATGAAACCGAAAGGAAAAAATCGAGCTCACTGAATGCATAGTGTCCCCTTAAGAAAATTATTCCCCTCTAGTACCCGAGGTTTAAAGGAATAGATCATCTCAGGATAGAACAATTACATTCACCAGTGTATTGATACAAAAACAATGGTGTAGTGAGCCACTCAACAGGAGCGAAGTACACGAATATTTAATTGTGCAAAAGAAGAATTTCAAAATTTTCATTGTTTTAAAATGAGAGGAAATCCCTCTATTTATAGACAACAAAGGGTAGTGTGAATAAATGTTTATAGTGCCTTACCAGAAATGTCACAACTCTTTGGAAAAGTTACAACCCTTCGGAAAGGTCACAACCTTTCATAAAGGTCACAAACTTTTCATAAAAGTCACAACTCTTCATAAAAGTCACAACTTTCCATAAAAGCCACAACTTTTCATGAAAGGGAAGACTAGTTTTGGAAATAAATAAATTAAAAGGGAATCCTGATTTGTGGTGACGCCACGTAGGCGGGCCTAGGGTTCTCTTATATATATATATATATATAAGATATATATATATGATTTTTTATGATTTGTAATCATTTGTATTAACTCTCTCTAAATAAAAATAGTTTAGATTGTTTAAATGGGAGGGGCTTATGTGCAATTTGGGTTCATTTATTGTTTCAACGTTGTATTTGTTTATATTAGAAACCATGCTTATATAAATTAATTGTTGAGTTAATTGACTATATTTACAAATTTCATTGTAAAGAAAGTTTGCCAGTCATAACCTTTGGTATGCCTAAAATTTAGTATTCAGATAATATTTTAACGTGTATCGTCGAACTGAAACCTACTATTAAATATGTAAGTTAGATAATTTTCAATGTGTCTATTTTGCAATAACCATTTTTAATGCTTTTAGCTTTATAAACTTGTTAACATACTAATAAATATGATTTACGAAATCTCAATTTGCATTCTCACCATGTTTAATACAATTACTTTATAAAAGCATGATAATTGTTCGTATCGAAGCATGTTCATTATTTAGATATCATGAATTATAAATTATTTTATTTCACTTGCAACATATTAATTAGAAAAGTTTGTTTGGCTGTGGTTATTTCTAGAAGCACTTTTTTTAAAAATAGCTTTTTAGAAAAATGTGTCATGAAAAAAAACCAATGTGTGTTTGACTAATTCATTTGAAAAATGCTTTTAATAAGCAAATTATATTTGACTAATCTTTTTTATAAAGTATTTTTTGACATTCAAATTACGAAAAAGGGCAAGTATCAATGTACTTTTAATATTAAAATTATTTTATAGAGAAACTATTTTAAATATCTTTTTACAAAATGTTTAGTTAAATTAAAATGAACATATTTAAATTTTCAATCAATATACATACATACATAAATAAATAAAATATTACTAATATAATATTAACATAAAAATTTAAATATAATTAAAAATATCAAGAAAAATAAATTTAAAAATCATTCCATAAATTAAATAACTACATACGAAAAAATAAATAATTTCCTTCGTATTTTTGATCCTATAAAAATGTTGTTACCTCTATTTCTAATTCTGTAAAGTAATAGGAGTAATATATAAAATATAAAATAATAATATATAAACATAAAATAAAAAAAATTATTATATAAAAATAAAATATAAAATTCTTGAATGAAACTTAACCAAACTTATGAGATATGTTAATTAATTAATAATTAATAAGAGACATTGATAAATATGTATATATAGAAGGTATATTTTAGTCTTCAAAAAAAAAAAAACTTCCACTTCTTATTTTGCTTTTTTCAAGAAGTTGATATTTTTAGCTTCTTCTAACCGCAGAAAAGCTACTTCTGCTTTCATTTAAAAACAGGTTTAAAGAACTGCCTAACGCTTGATTTTTCAAAAAGAATATTTTTGACCTCCCAACAACAATGTGAAACATGCTCGTGTGTATTATAGAAGCTTTCAAATCTTGGTCCTGTCTTCAATTGCTTTCCATGTAAGCTATCAATAAAGTCCTGTCAAATGTCAATACATGCACATGACTTTTGGGTTGCAGTTAAGAGTATTGATGTTAATCCCTTATTTCGTTCTTGCACTAAAGATGTTAAGATTGATCTCATAGTTCAATTTCCCACTTCAAAGGATCAAGTGGCATAACAAGGCTTGTCTGTAAATCTCATTTTTTGCCTGATGTTTATCTTCCTTCCGATAGAACCGATTTTCTAAACTCAACGAATGAGTTAATGTGCGTTCGTCCATGTTTATGGGTAATTCAGAGTTAACTCTTGCAATAAATTTAAGAGTGTATTGGAAGCTATTCAATAGAGATATAAAACAAAACTAATTACATACTTTGAATGACCTGCATCAATTAAGAGAGTAAAGAGCAACCCCATCTCTGCCCATCAACTCATGAGCAATACAAAAACATTTACCTGATCAAGAAAGAGGCTTTCGTATTTACAGTATAGATTCCAGTTGCTTCAGCTCAGGATCCAGTCTCTCAGGTGCTACGTCTTCCTCACCAGCAAAAAAATATGAATCAGCTACAGACTTTCCCTTTTCAAGTACATCAGCTGGGACGGTTTTAAGAAGACTGAAGAAAGAAAAGGGAAAAAATAATCCATATTTAACTACTAGGCAAAAGCCGTAACTCGTTCAGATTAAATTAGATAACTATGCAGGGATAATTGAGATTTAAAGAATCACTGAGGTTGAAAGACATTATTTATTATTTGGATAGAGAAGAAAGGATATAGGGAATTCATAACCCAATTGATTTGGGAATGACACGATATTGATTGATTGGTTATCACCAAGGCAAGAAAGATAGAAGTATGACCTGTCCAATGCATTTAAGGCAGTAACAATTTGTGCCTTCATTGAGTCAATTGAGGCCCCTGGATCCTTTCTTGATGCACGCAAAAGCAACGAGTCAAGTCCTTCCAATGCACTGCATGAAAGAATAAAAACACAAATAACATCACGTGTGAGTAAAAATACAAAGTTGACATGCAATGATGGTCCAATTTGCATTTTGGTTAAAATTGGTCCCTTTTGTTCACTGATGTTTATACTAAAAGCATGCTCCTCTCGTCATCAATTTGAAGGTGTTCCATCTGGCAGTGTAGAATAATAATATCATATTCGTGACATGATCTTTTGCAGCCAACCTTGCTCAAGAAAATAAGTCAGGAAGCTTACAGGAACAAAATCAATTATGAAACTCTCTCTGAGAGGAAGACCTAGAGAAATCATCAGTGTTCCAAGGACATTCTAAAATTTTCTTACATCTACCCAGTAGACTGATCATCCTGTGCAGGCTACTGCAAATTTTAATATATATCCTTAACTGCAAAGCTATAATGTTACTGCGTTACGTTATATTTAAACAGCATTTTTCAGGTTGACAGTTGAATAAACGATGTAGTACCTCAGACACTGATCAACATCACTGAAAGCTGATTTACCATTGCCACCATCAGCTGCGTATTGTGCTACCTGAAATTGAATGAGAAGATAAGAGAATTTTTTCAGGAGTTGATCATCTAATTGTAGTAGGAAGAAGCCTAAGTATTTCTCTGTACAACAACCAATAGACTAGTTAAGAAAAAGAAATTACAAACTACACAACTAAATGAAAAGAAAAATGAATATATAACTCCAGTGCAATGCCATTTTCAAACCAAGCAACAAGATATATTTAAAAATTTGGAGCTTTTTCTTTTTTTATGTAACCCAGATTTTTTTCTTTTCTTGGTAACTAAAATTTGAGCATTCGGGATATTTTTCCCTTGATTTGATAGACAGATGATAACCTGTCAAAAATGCTACTTGCAATGGTATTTTGTTAACTGACTCTCTAATTTGAATATTTGGCTTGGACTTCTGTAGCTGGCTTAAATGATATCAAATGTTCATATTAGCACCGTGCAGCAGATATGGCATAGCAGAGCACTTGCAGATAAATGAAAAAATTCTTGCTTTTTTCTCTTCGAATCATTTCAAGTTCCTCCTATACTGCCTACGAGATAAAAAATTGTCTCAAAATGTTTAAAATCATCGAACATCCCTAGTTTTCACTCATCCTTAAGATGTATAGCATGCTCCAAGACCAGAATGGAACATTCATAAGTCTAAACCAAGTAAATCAGCTTCATACATTCCTAATTTTGAAAAAAGCTGTACAGAAACGGATAATTATCAACCGTTAGATAATGTCATTCATAGAGTTGAGAGTGAGGTGTGGGAGAACCTTAACTTACTGCTCGAATATTGACACGAAGAGATGATGCAGGACCAGAACGCAATATATTCCGGCAATCTCCATATTTAGGTTGATCAACCTCCAAAGATTTCTCTATAAAATGCCAAAAGATAATGTAAATATCATGCTGTGAAATCTTACAATAAATTTTTTTAAGCTTAACCATACACTGCAAATATCTAGCACTACTCAGTAAAATGAGACAACTTGCAAGAACCTAGAATTATCTTCCAGTGACGTACACATGATTTTCCATATGCACTGTCGACATTTAAAGAAGTGAATAAATTAATATAACAATGCCATATTTTAGAAAAATAAATTCAAGTACACTACTACACCTTTGGAGTTAATGTTAAGTTAGAGGCGTGGAGACATACTTTGGAGGCTAAAGGGTTGAGGTTGAGCCAGACCAAGACAGAATAGGTGGAGTGCAAATTCAATGATGTGATGCATGAGGTAAGCATGGAAGTGAGGCTTGACACACAAAATATCCCCAAGCGAGATAAATTCAAGTATCGTGGATCTATACTTCAAGGGAGCAAGGACATCGACGATGATATCACACATCGTATCGGTGTGACATGGATGAAGTGAAGGCTTGCCTGTAGAGTCTTGTGTGATAAAAGGGTACCACTGGAACTCAAAGGTAAGTACTGTAGCGTGGTGGTTCGACCAACATTTTTGTATGGGATTGAATGTTGGCTAGTCAAGAACTCTCATGTCCAAAAGATGCATGTTGCGGTGGATGTTTGGTCAGTTGATGTGTGGCCATACCAGGTAGGGGTGGGCATAAATACCGAAAAATCGAACCGAACCTAACCAAACTAATTTGGTTCGGTGTCGGTGTTATTTTTTCAAAAATTCGATTCTTCGGTTCGGTGTAAGGGTCTCAGAACTTCGGTGCACCGAAGAACCGAACTTTTATTGAAAAAAATATAAAATAATAATAATATTTATATATTATTTATGGGCATTCTCTTAACTAAAAATAAAAAGTCAACTAACAATTAAATCATTCATGAACAAATCAAAATAGCAACAAATGTATAATTCAATATTTAACTTCAAATATTAGTTCGCAAGAGGAACCAAAACATATTTTTATCAATGTACATTATGTAAAGGAACCCGTCTTCGTCCTTGTTTTTCTAGAGAAGTAGTTGGAGGCACAATGTTCTTCACAAAGATGAGTAGTCTTTTAGTTAGCACAATAAGTGTTCCATGGCGAGACACATCATTTCTTAACATACTTTTAAATTTTTATTATCTTATACTTTGATTTTGTCCTCATTTTATTTTTCATTCGAACCGAAAAACCAATTTAAAAACACCTAACTAAACCGAACCGAACCAAATTAGTTTGGTTTGGTATATGGTGCACACTTTTCTAAAACAGAAAACTGAAAAACCGAACCGAAGAACCGAATGCCCATCCCTAATACTAGGAATGATAAAATTAGAAATGAGGATATCCGGGATAAGGTGGGATTGGCCTCCGTGGTGGATAAGATGAGATAAGCGAGACTGAGATGGTTTGGACATGTGAAGAGGAAATGCATAGACGCACCAATGAGGAGGTACAAAAGGTTGGTTATAGAGGGAACAAGGAGAGGCAGAGGTAGGCCGAAGAAGTATTGGGGAGAGGTGAAAGACATGATATAATGCACTTCAGGTTACCGGGGATATGACCCTAGATAAGAGGGTGTGGAGGGTATGTATTAGTGTAGAAAATTAGTAGGTAGTGTAATGTTGTCTTGCATAGGGTGGCTAGTGTTTGCAATGGTACTAGTTGTAATATTGTACTTCTTTTGTTTTATTTTTATTTTTATCATTGTTTATTATTGTTTTCTTAATAATCTACCCTAGTATGTTGTTTATGGAGTTTGGATTATCACATGATTTAACTGTTGTTTTGGTTCCTCTCTGGTGGACTTTTACATTATTTCCTTGTTATTTGCCAAATTCTCCTCAATCTTCATTGTCTCCTTTATACCGGGATTTTTTACACTTGAGCCGAGGGTCTTTCGAAAACAGTATCTCTACCTCCATGAGGTAGTGGTAAGGTTTGCATACATTCTACCCTCCTCAAACCTTACTTGTGGAATTTCACTGGTATGTTGTTATTGTACTACTACACCTCTCCTCGGAGTTCTCATTTTTTAAGACGTGTCCATAATAAACTTATTGGAAATATTAAAAAATGTTCTTTTTCTATAAAATACCAAATAGTTACTCAAAAGCTCATCATTGAAGAAACTTGTGATTTCGAGGTTGGAAAAGACTTTTGATATATGCTCTTCGTATTGCATCATGATCATTCAGATGATATTTTTGAATTGGTAATATTTTTCATGAAGGTAAGAGTTAATATCAACAGGTATACTACACCATAAAATTGTCAGTCCCCCAAAAAAGTAGGCCGATTACAAAAGGATCCTATCTGTTAAAATACTTATAAACTGTGAACATCAAAAATATCTTCAGTTTGTATTAACAATTTCTGTTTACACCAAAAATAATAGAGGGCTAGGCAATTCATCATGATCTTCTGGGTGTCAAAATGTTTTCCTCAAAACATCTCTGATTTCTCTTTGTCAAAACTGACCACCAAATAAAGCTGAGACGATCTACTATCTCTCCTCCCTGTTAGCTGCATTGCCATCACTGTTCCAACATAGCGCTTCCTTTATTCTTCTTGGCATCATCCACTAAATTTTCCTCAAGTTGATCAAATTTTTCCATAGTCGATATGTCCATTTACAGTGCAAAAAAAAAGGTGGTTAATTGTATCTACTTGTTCATTACAAAGATAGCATCTGAGCATAGTTGCATTCCTCTCTTGCTCAAGTATTTCATTTGTCAGAACCTTTTCTGTAGTAAAAAGCCATGTGAAACAAGCTACATCGTAAGGAATTTTCACTACCAGATCATTTTCCATAGCGAACAACCCACTTGATTGTTGGAGCTAGTGAGATCTCTGTAAGAAGACTTTAAAGAAAACTTCCCTTTTGCTGTGACAATGTCAAACTAATCTATCCATCTCTTCTGAAAAACCATTTAACTGAGATAGAATGTGGAGGAAATCTGCCATCTTTTCCATCTCTCAATTATTCTAAAATTCTTCTAAATCTGAGACTCAATACTTGCCCGTTTTTCATTTCTTTTGAGTTTGGCAGATGATAAGCGTCGAATCCCTAAATACTTTGGTTTTGACCAACTAAAAGGCTCCCAGACACAGTTCCCGATACCCTCTCTCTCCTACTTCCTAGGAGAGAGAAGCCCATCTTTTCCGGTTACTCCCACCAGAATCAACCCTTTTCTTTCAAGCCAACAATAATCACCCACTGTGATTATTGATAAACCACTCTCCGATAGAATGGAGGAAAGTCGAATCTATTTCAATGCAGGATTTAAGTCTTTCGATATCACCAGATGGGATGATGACAAAGTCGAATGGTACGAATGGGTAGAGAGAAGCAGAAAGATGATGCACAGATCAAGGTGGACTAGGTATCAAGAACCTTAAATATCAAAGCAAAGCACTCAAGGTCAAGTGGCTATGGAGGTACCATCAGGAGGACCAAGCCCTCTGGTACAGGGTAATCAAGAGCAAGTATGAGCAACTGAA
>JAJOOR010003929.1:0-56035 GCA_036250505.1 Solanum acaule | reverse complement strand
GAGGCCAAACTTCAGAGAAGTTTTTGTGGCGCTCTGGCAGGCGCGGCGCCCCAGCCCTTTTGCCCAGCGACTTCCGACTTTTCTCTTCCGTTATTCCTCTCTAAACCTCCCTAACTTCCATAGTTCCTTCCCCAAACACTCAGGATCAATTGTACCCTCAATATACAACCAATCTAACTCAAAAAACAACTCGGAAACATGAATCAACTCACCCCCAAGCATTAACAACTCAACCAACAAGAATTCTACAATTTGTTCTTCAAGAACCTTACTTCTTCAACTTGTAAACAACTCAAGACAATTGGATTGAAACAAGTTGGTGTGTGGGTGAACTAACCCAACACAAAAAGATCTCACATACCTTAATAGGGATCACCCCCGACGAATTCCACTCGCAAGCTTGGATGATCTTGATGAATTCTTGCCTTTTCTCCCTTTCTTTCTTCCTTTCTCTTTTCACCAAGCCTTAAGCGTTCTTTAATTTTCCAAAACTGATTTAGGTTATGTTTTTACCCCAATAAACCCCTAAAATCAAATTAGGAAATTAATTAGAGAAAAGACTACTTTGCTCTTCCCTAAATCCGGATTGGGACTTTCCTCAATCCAACAGCCCAACTTCCGAATGGTATATCTCACACATACGATGTCGAAATTGTGCAATGTCGGTGGCGTTGGAAAGATCTCTCCAAGGGATTTCCAACCATATCAAGAGATGCTCCTAAATCCTCCTGAGCTAAGAGTTATATCCATTTGAAAATGGCCAAAACTCACTTTCTTAACGTAGACAAAATTTCCAGATTTCCTTATTCTTTCCAAAAATCAATATTTTCATATTTTAAACTCTTTATAGTCATTTCTAGGTGCGATATGTTACACATACTGTGCGCCACATCTTCTCGTGATGTAGGTTTAGGCACTCCGCATTCAAATCACGCATAGATCGGTGATCTCCAGTTCAGCAGCATCAGTGGTAAGTCCTCATTCTTCGAGGTCGATGACATGTTATCTTTCCATTTTCAGTCTTATAGTTTTAGTTTTTCTACAGTTAGTTGGGGACATGTCTCAACATCTCTTGTCAGTTAAAGGCTTATTTTAGACATAGTACTAGATTCATCTTTGGTTTTGAGTTTGATCTTCCAGTTGTTATTAAACTTATAGTCTTTTATATAATCATATTAGTATTGGGTATTCCCCACTTTCAGTTAATTATGGTTTTAAGCTTCCATATAGTATATTTTATTCAGTAATCTTTTAGTATGCTTATGATATGTCAGCAGGGTTAGCTTGGGGTCACTCATGATCCTAGGTCCCGTGTACACATCATTGGGGTAGCCTCAGGGAGTGACATTTTCTCCTTGAGGTTTAGGGTTAGATGTCTTATCTTTGTTTAATTTAGGAGCCGGAGCTTTGGAGGAACTTTTACCTAAAAACCATTGTCGAAACTTAGAGCAAACATGTCCATCGGCCCTTAAATATGAAAAGTCACAATCACCGGTCTTGGCCCTCCTTGCCTCCCTAGACTTTTCCTTAAGTTTCTCCTCTTCGATTTGTGGAGCATGAACCATTAGGAGAGAAATTTCCATATCATTGATGATAATGACAGTACGAAATTTTTAACCACCATCTCGGACACTCCCTAAACAAACTTACTCATCTTTGCCCTATGATCAGCAACCATAGTAGGAGAATATCTGGAAAACTACATAAACTTCAAGGAATACTCATCCACACTCATGTTATCTTGACGAAGGTTGATGAATTCAAGTACCTTTGCCTCTTTCACCTCAAGGGGAAAGAACCTTTCAAGGAAAGCATTCATAAACTTCTCCCATCAAAAGGAACCGGATCAACCGCCCTCTCTTATTTCTATTGGTTGAACCAAACTTGTGCAACACCCTTAAGTTTATAAGCGTCCAATTTTTCCTTTTCCATTGGCTTTAATCGCACGATCATCAACACCTTATACACCTCAATAATAAACTCTTGAGGATCTTCCTCAACCTTTGAACCATGAAACTCACGAGGATTCATTCTACTAAAGTCTCTCACTCTAGTTGTCACAGTACCCACATTAGTCACTTGTTCAGCCAAAGGGCCGACCAAAACTTGAGGAGCTTCTCATCCCATATTCTCTCCCGCTTTCCTTCTAGCATATGCCCTCGAGTGGCCATATCCTGAAAAGCATCGGATAGGGGTTAGGAGACAGAGATATAGAATTAAACTCTATAGCACGACTTTAGAATAATGAAAGAAGTGGAGTTTCCTAAACATCTTATAACCTCTTATTCATATATGTAGCGCGTTTCACACTCGTGAAAAAGACTCTACTCGACCTGGCTTATGAGACATTCTAGGATCTTTCTAAGCCTTGTGCTCTTAATACCATGTTTGTCACGACACAAAGTACACCCTAGATATGACATGGTGTATAAGACCCGAGAGTTCCTACACAAGCCACTTAGCATACATCATAGAAGATAATAGAAAACCAAAAGATTTTAAAAGTATCAATCATATAAAAGAGTTTGATAAATTAGTGAAAGTCTAACATAAGTCTCAAATTCATCTATTACATTATAAGGAAGTGATTGGTGCGTAACCCACACATCAATACAAAGTTTGAAATGGAAAGACATGAAAGCAATAAAAGAGTCTCGATCCTCGGAACATGAGGACTACCAATATTCAATGTCTATATGGGATCACTAGCCACGAGTATGGTAGGTAGGAGCATCAGACTGTACATTAGTGAAACAATGTAGGCACAAGTATGTGTTAGTACATGGAATTTACCAAGTATGATAGCAACACATAAGAGTTATGAAATCATGGAAAAAGAATTTTGTATGGCATGGAATGACAAAGCTAAATCATAAAATAACATGTTAGAAAACATAAGTCATAATTATGGTCAATGATAGCTAAAATCTTTAAAACACATTTGAGATACTTTTAGAAAGTAACCTTAGTTCATTATTGTAGGAGATCTACCATTAACTAACATAGACCATGTGAGCTAAAACATGGAATTCGGTGTTTATGCCACACCGAAAAGAGATGACCCTTACTTGAAAAAGTAAGAACTATAAGCTTCTAGCTTAGGTGGATGCACTAGCTAATGTCTATCTAAGACAACATATGGTGGCACATAGTTATGGAACATAGGTAATCACCGCTAGTCCACTTGGTGCTAAGCATAAATCCCATAGAATAGTCATTAATCTTAACTTGTCATATTATACATGGAAGGGCACATCAAGTAGTCAATACAAGCTAGAGTTCATTAGAATAGCTCCTTAATCTCGATTCAACTTAGGTAAGAAAACCTTTCAACTTTATGAATCATTTATGTGAGAAAACCCTTTCACAATCATGTTTTGAGTAGTATATGTGAAATCCTTTCACAACAACAACAAAAACATTGATGTTTTACACTCAAAGCAACTCTTAAATCATTTACATCAATTTCAGAGTGAAACATACATATCTTCATAAATTCATCTTTTATAATTCAAAAGCTTCATCATATGATCAAAATTTAGAAATTATGGATCATGCATGGTTTCATTTGAATTAAACTGAAAATCATGTAATTATCTCAATTCATGCATAAAAAGACATAAAACAATCAATTGGATCATAATTGAAAAGAACCCATGAAATTGAATAAAACACTAACTTCTAACTTGTAAAAATTGGAGTATTTAGGACCCTAAGGAGGAAAGGACTCCACATGTGAATACTATCATACCTTGATGTCAAAATCCCACAACCAATGGTGAATTTGGAAACTTGATCTTGAAACCCTAGACTTTGTCTTCAAGCTTTATAGAGAGAAATTTTTGGGGAAGAACTTGGAGGGATTCGAGAAAATTTTGAAGAATGATTTAGAGTAGTTAGATTTTTGGCTTAAAAATGTATATAGGGTCTAGTATTAGGATTAAAATGACATAGTTTAGGCACTAATCAATTAGGAAAAATACCAAAAATCCCTTTAAAAATAACTACCGACCACCATTAACGGTGGTCCTTCTACGGACTGTATTGGTCAATCGTAAAAAGTGATCAAAGATTCTAAAATTCATTTTCCCAGTACCTACAATTGCCATCGACGGCTCGTAGGAGCTACTAGGGTCCGTAAGTGGGACTCATAGACATAGACACCAGCTCAAAAACTAATATTTTCCTTTTTTCTCAAACCTGAGGTGTTACAGACTTATGGATATTGTATGTTTTTGTACCTGTTGAGCTTATGGGGTCCATGTAAGGTTATTGTTTGGTATGTGCTATAGATGGTGTCTTATTGCATGAAGGTAAGTTATTTTACTTATGATTTACTCCTAACCTTTTTGTTTAGTTCATACACTTCAGTTTTAGCTTTCAATTTATTTGACATGCTCGGTACATTATTTCGTACTGACTCCCCATTGCCTAGAAGGGCTACATTTATGCATGTAGGTTCTGAACGACGACCAAACACACTTGTTGAGTAGCATAGTCGAGCATCAGTGGGTTGGTTGACTCCTTTCCATTCAGGGGTCGCTAGAGTCTTAGGGGCTTGCCTTTTTGCTATTTATTATTTTTGGGTAGGTTGGGGCCCTTTCCAACCGAGCATTGAATTCATAGAGGCTTGAAGACTAGTCATTTAGGTTGTGCTTGTATGTTTGGAAGTTGTGGCTTGTTAGCCAATTAGGACTTATTGTTGTTTTGTTGGCAGTTTAGCAGCTCACTGGCCTAGTTTACATTATATATACATGTTTTCAATTTTTGTATTGAGATCATGGTGGCCTCGATGTCCCACATAACATTTATGCTTTTGTAGATATTATAGTGGAACAACCCAAATAGAATTATGTGCTACATGCTTATTGCTTTATATGAGCTATTGGGAGTAGTTGTTTTCTTTCTAGAGTTGTCAGCAGAGGCTTGATTTTTAAGTTGAGAAATACTTTTTGTTTTCTTTATTGTCTACGGCTATAATGAGCCATTGGTAATTAGTTCAGTAGGATCACCTTTCGCTAAAGTTTTGGCATAAGGTGCAATTTGCACCCCTTCAGTTTGGGGCGTGATACGTACCCTCCATGAAGCTGGAGATCCTAGCCAAAGTGTCCTGAATAACAAGCGTGGCAATGAATCTTAGTGGAGATTGGGCTAGCCCCACACCATCTGACTAGCGTTGTACTTGCTCTAACTATATAACATGCTCTAGTGATGGTTCCTCTCCTGATATAGAGTTGGTGTTGTAGCCCATTCTCTACCTCGACCTCAACCTCTCCCTTTGTAAGCACTGATTCCTCTTGACCACTCACAAATAATCTCATCCTAGCCATCTAAGAAAGAATGAAACAAATGAAATTCAGAAGTTGCTAAAGTCAAGAATGCATCAGAAGAAACAAGTAAAGAGAAGTATTCCTAAGAATGCCTTATAGCCTCTAAAAGATAGGATAGAGACATCATTGTACCAATCTGTGAGACTCTATTAGGCACTTGCTCTTGTATTGGTAAGATCGGTGAATCTAAAGCTTGATACCATGCTGTCACGATCCAAAAATAGGTCATGATGGCGCCAGCCATAAACTACAGTAGGCATGCCAAACACCCAAGGAAGAAAGAAATAAACACACCATACATAACTATGCGGAAGAAACAAGAACAAGAAGGAGAAGGGCACATAGTATAGATTTGTATGAAATGATATAAAATATACAAAAAGGGCCCAGAAAAGTGACCAAGAGAGACAAAATTATATATAGAAATTGATGTGAGGCCAAATATATATGTTTTTTAATCATTATTTGTCTTACATTTATTATTTGAATTTGTCTTTTTTGAGCATGAATTTTATGGATTGTGCTTAATAGTGTATTTTATTTTTAGGAGTAAATTGGTGTAAAGTCGAAGTTTGGAGCTAAAACGAATTAAAGATAGAAGAAAATCAAGCATACGGCTTAATGGATTAAATTGAATATAATAGTATATGATATATAAGAACTGCATATTGCAGATTTCAAATTGCTAATTTTGAATGGCAAAGAGAAAACTGATGCCACTTGTCACGTGCAATTATGTTGAGGCGGTTGGAGTACAAGGAAATCAAATTCCTTTTGGTTTTGGTCTCCCAATTTGTTTTGGACTAAATTATTTTATTTAGGATTTTCTATCTTTATAAATCATCCATGTGAATAATTATTAGAGAGAATATAATCAATCATACTTTGTAAGGAAAAGTTGTCAACACATTTTAGGGTTATTTTCTTCTTCTTTTCTTAGGGATTGGAAGCTAAAGACCCTTGTTCTGGGGCTGCGGCTATGGATAATTGTTGAACGATTATTTTGAATTAATGAGTGGTTATTCTTTAAATTAGTTTTGTATTCTTGTTTTAGTATTTCATCTTGATCACCACAGAAATAAACATATTGTCTATTCTTGAAATCGGGAGACGAAGAGGTAGATAAATCAGGGGATACAAAGAGCTCGATCTCTCTTGCATATCACTTATTCAGATTCGTGCTCAGGATTGACACCCAGACGAACACTGATGAGTCCACGATTTGGACTTATTTAGGGCTATATTTTAATGAAATTAGTGTCCTCAAATGCATGTTTTATCCCGATATCTGATGAAAACCTTTAAGTTTCAGGTATTTGAAGTTTGAGGCAAAGCATGGACACTACTTAGCAAAAAGAAGCTGAAAGAACGAAGAAACGAAGATCTGTGAATCGTCGAACCCATTCGGCGAATCGCCAACAGATCGCATATTCGCCTTTTATTCCAGTGTGCTGAGCCCATAAGGAAAAGAGAAAATCGGCGGTGAAAAAGAGCAGTTGGCGTATCGCCGAACGACTCCACGAAGCAGTGTTGCATCGCCCAATTATCCAGGACACAAAGATGTTGAAGGAAACTAATGAAAGGCGATGAAGTAGACTAAAGGGTGGATCGCCAAATGCATCAACGATTCCCACTAACGTCGCCGAAAGATCCTTTGGAGCACATTTTCTGAAAACTATAAATAATACTAGTTCAGTTTTTATTCTTAGTAGCAAATTTTACCTTGTTTTACATAGTTCTTAGATTATTAAGTTTTAGACAGAGTTTTGGAGATATTCTCTCTAAGTTTTGGAGAGGGTTTTGAAGAACTTGGAGCTTTCAAGGGTTTCATCTTCAAGAAATTGGACTTGGGTCTCTCGGATTCTTCACTTTTTGCCTGTTTTAAGACTTAATCTTGCATACCCATTGATGGAAGTTGAGATTGTTATACTTCTTAATCTCTTTTACATGCATAGCTAAAACCCCAATTCTTGGGGTCTGATTTTGTGAATATGGGTTAGATTAGTTGTTGGGTCTTGCTTGTTGATAGTCTATTCGTAGTTTAAATGTGATTTCGTTTAGTGGTTGTGGGTTAATTTAATGAATTTGTAGTTGCAAATATAAGTTCATTTATGTGATTTTAGCTTGCTCGAGAGAGAGGTCGTAAAACTAAGACCACTAAATTGATGGCCAGTGTGAGTGCGTCAACAAGAGGTTCAACTCGAGAGAGTGAACCCTAGTCCCATGTCCACACACTTAGTTCGTGAGAGTGAGTGGGTTAAGGCAGAGGCTGTTCTTCATGCGGCAAGTAGGTGTTCGAGAGAAACCCGCTTGAAAAGGGGTAAGTTGCTCGAAAGAGAGATTATCCCCTTTAAAGTCTATCTTAGTCACAAATACTCAATGAATTTACAATCAAAAGCATGTACCCAATGATTTAGTCTATCCCGTATTCCCATCACATCCCAAGAATCCCGTCTCCATACTTGTATTTTCCTTATTTTCACTATTTTAGTTGTTTCTTACTAGTGACAAAACCCTCATTGTTAATTGACACTCTTGTGTCCCCCTTTAATTTACAATGTTTTTAATCGTTAATGTCTTTAGCTACAACTAGTTAGAACTAATTTTATTTTTCTATCAATTCTCAAAACCATTCCATTGGGACTCGACCCCAACCCTTGGTTGGGTTATTATACTATTGCACAATCGTAGATAGTTGCATCGGAAGTTGTGTCATTGATTACGCAAACATCAGAATGGCGCCGCTTTCGGAGAGTGGTGTTATTTGAGAATTTTTAGGTAAGTAAAAATGTTGTTCTTCGTAGTTGTAGTTTACTCACTTTACTTTTAGTTTTTTTTTCCTTGTGTTGATAATGGTAGGAATAAATTGAAGATGGATGATGGACATGGTGGCAAATTGGCTAAGTCGGACCAAGAAGTCGAGAGGGACTTCACGTTGACCGCACTGGTGACTCTATTGAACAATTTGTCTACCAAAATAACGTTGGTGGAAACCCAGTTCAACCACCAAGGGAGGTATATACCTCCTCATGAGCGAAACAACTCTATGGACAATAAGATTAGACGTGTCGAGGATACTCTGCTACTCATTCTCCAAAAGGTCATTGAGCAAGACAGAGTGCTAGAAGAGATGAATAAGGGCATTGAAGTGTTAAATCAGATGGTTGGTTCTCACTCCAGATCTATTCAGCTGCTCGAGAACCTCGTGACTTATGAGCTGCCTCGTCTCTACTCAACTAAGCAAAAGGGGTCACCTAGTGGTGCTAAGGTCGACCCCAAAAATAGGATATGAATGAGGAGATGTATCATGCCACGACATTAACTAAGGCGCTTCTTAGGAGGCAACCCAATGTTTTAAATGTTTTAGTCTTCTTTATAAATAATGGTGTGTTAGTGGTGTAGGTTTAAATTCTGAAAGTGTTGAGAAAATGCATATTGGTGAGTAAAAGGTCAGTCGGCGGATCACCGAAATGGTCGGTGTGCCCGATGAAGACTGTTGTTTGGACCCTCACTTTGACTGAAGGTCCTGTAAAATTCGGCGAGCCAATTAACCACTCGGCGTGTCACCGAGTGGATCGACGAGTGCGACTAATGTCGCCGAATGGGCGTGAACTGGACGGTTTATTATGGCCAAAAGACTTAGAATTTGAAATTCTCCACTTTCCCTCACTTTTAAACTTCACATTCTCACACCAAGGTAGCAATTTCAATATTCTTGTTTTCCATTAGTATTTTAGTTGTTGATCGGTGCTCGAAACTTGGATTTCTTTGCTGCCTAGAATTTCAATTATATTTCAATCGGCATTAAAGGTTAGTCCTAAAACCCCGAGTTTATTTTATTGAAGTTTGTACTCATTTGCTATGATCATATTGCATTGATGTGTGCTGGGCCTCTCTGGTAGGATTAGAATCCTTAATTGCCTAATTCTAATATGAAAAATCTTGCCCGTATTGTTTGACTATCAAATGCACATAATCTTTGTGCTTTTAATAAGTTGGGTTGTGATTGTGTTTTATTAGATTGATTGGGTGAAGTCTGAGTAGCCCACGTTTGCGCTAAATGTCGAAAATTTGCTCAATGATAGAGCGGGTGACACCACTCTTAAGAGCAAATATCATCAAATGGCAAAATGCGGAAAATCCAGGAGAAATCTGAGTATCCCGGGGTGATGGGTAGTATGGGTCTCGTTTCAATTTCATTGGTGCATGCTTTGATTTTGTTTTTGGGGATTGCGGGATTGAATTCGAGAAGGTGGATTGAAAATGGACATGTTGAGTCATTTGGCGAGTTGAATCGAGCTCACCGAACCACTGGGCAGTTTGCCTATTTCCTTCATCTCACCTTTTAATGTCGCATCAAATTTGTGGTTTGAGTCTGTAACTTTCGGCGAGAGGCCAATGTTCGCCAAAGGCACTCAGCAAATCGCCGAAAGCACTCTTGATCGCACTTTGCTTATACCCCTGAAACCCTTACGCACTGTAACATTAGGCGGAAAAACCTTTGATCACCGAAAGTAGTCAGCGATTCGCCGAAAGGCCTTTATATCACCGCCTTGCCTTAATTGTTTAGCCAACCCCATCGGCGAGCTCGACTTAGCTAGCCAAAAAGGTTCGGCGACTCACCGACTGGATTGGCGAGTCTATCTGCAGTGAAATTTTTTGTGCTGTCATTTGACATTCTCCAAATTCTTTTGCAGATATGGTACGTACAAATCTAACCGAACTACCCCAACAAAAGGCAAAGGGCATTTCAATAAATGAAGAAGGATCAAACCCTTCAAAGAGGAGAGGGGATAACCTCTAACCGGGAGAAAAAGGCAAGAGAGGTAGCATATAGGGAAGAAATGAGTAGCTATTGAGGCCCAAATTGAGAGGTCTGAGCATGAAGATGATCAACCATTAATTCACCGACAGAGTAGGCTCCGAGATAGACCTCAACCCACATCCACCAGGGTTTCATCACCTGCAGCTCCTCCAACAATAGATTCAGTGCCATCTCAGGCACCTCCAATCATCCCTGCACTCCCTATGGTTCCTCCACCGAGCCTGTTGAACAGATTGAAAGGTGATGGTTTACGGACCATCATAGAGGAAAAGTTACTATATACAGAGGGTCTAGATGGCAAGCATCCTGATGTGCTTGAAACTCTCCGATACCATGAATTCGAGCAGTTCACACTTCCCCGAGGCCCTTACCTTCCCTCTTGGGTAAGAGAGTTTTACACTGCTTATGGGGAGTTGGTGCCGAAGAACAAGAAGAAGGCAAGTGAGTTTCAACCAGTGAAGTCGTAATGGTCAGAGGCAAGGAAGTGGAGTGTCACAATGAGCACATTAATGCTCTATTGGGTAGACCGCTGCACTCTGCTCTTCCTTACGAAGGCTTGCCGATTATTCAGTCCCTGGATGATTTAAAGGGTTGGTTGGCTTCGATGATTTATGACACCGCCCCGAGGTGGATAGATGCAGGAGCTCCCATTGAGAAGAGCGACATGAACATCACCTCCAGGTTCTGGTTTGGCTTCATCAGCAGCTCTATAGTGCCATCCTAGAACGAGTACATTCTGCGCCATCCTAAGGCGGCTTGTCTTGGTTCTATCATGGCCAGGAGGCGGATCGATCTGGGACTACTGATTTCACAGGAGATGGCCATAAGAGCCAAACAGAACCTGACGTCTCTGCCATTTCCAGTTCTGGTCACTGAGTTGTGTCAGTGAGCTGGAGTACCTCGTGACGCTACGAGGGATGTTGAGGTCACCCCGTCTTCCTCCACCGATATTCGACGTATAGAGGCCGAGTTCACACGAGAGGAGGTTGACATAAGGAGAGCAACTCCAGCAGATAATTCTCTAGAGGTCAATGTTGACTCATTACAAGCAGAGATACCTTCGTCTACTCCGGCCTCTGAGCCCTCAGGTATACCTGCCCTTTCCTCCTCTTTCTCACAGGCCCCAAGTGTTTCCTCATCCTCCCAACCTGCCATGATCCTGAAAATGGGGCAGTTGGTCTATTCAGCTGATGTGAGAGCTACCCGACTAGACAGGTCTATTCCGGAGATGATCGACATGGCCATACTAGTAGCAGTTACCCCCCTTCAGACTTCTGTTGATGCCTTGACAATGAGAGTCATTGGTTGTGAGAGCAGATAGGGGGAGGCCTCTGAGGTGACGGCCTTAAAATCTGAGATTGCGAGCTTAAGGAAAGATGTAGACTATTTGAAGGCTACGTACTTCACTTCACTGATGTGGGATGCAGATGATGAGGGTGCTCCTGAGACTTTGGGGATTCCTCTAGCTACCACCGAAGATGTACTGGGGGATGGCACAGCACATGCAGAGTCGGATGCAAAGACCGACGAGGAGTTGATATCAGTACATGCTGAGGAGACATAGGAGAGCAGAGATGAGGGCATATTCAGAGACTTACCAGATCTTTTAGAGATGGTTGTGCAACCGGTGATCCAGAAATTTCCGACTGAGACGTCCATAGCAGCTCCTAGTGGATCTGGCATTCCTATTATGTCTGAGGCTACTCCGGGCATTGATGCCCATATACAGACTGCTACACCAGCCACCGAGACCCTAACAGAGAGAAACTGCATAGGCAGGACCTTTCTTTACCTCCCTCTCTGTCTTATTATATTTTTACTTTTGGATACTTTTATTTGCATTTGAGGACAAATACTATTTAATGGTGGTGGGGTGAAGCCCACACCTTTTGTGTTGATAGTCGTGTTTTGTGTATATATTCGGGTTGTTCTTCTTTAAAATTGTGTTTTATCTATTTTTGTGGATGTTTGAGCTCATGACTCCTTGTTTTAAAATTGCAAAATGATTTTAACCCGTCCAAAAAATTTTGCCACCTCTTGTGTGTGAATGTGGTTGTTCTTGTGCAAAATTTAAGTCTCGGTCCCGATCAATATCGATGACTTGAATAGTGCTCTCAATCGAACGAACATGAATGCGCGACTACAATGAGGCCAAATGAAGTTGAATAGACAATAAGTGAACTCTTTGCATCTCGTTTTGACTAGCCTAGTATCGAATCGAGTCTCTTGTAATGATCGTTGCACACTAGCGAAAGTGTGGAGTCTTGTTTGACTATAGTGTCGATGCCTAGTGTGATGAGCTTACTTCGAAACATGCATGATAGATCCTAGAATTTGCCCCGTTAGTCCGGGCGACTAAGTAAAGCTTTCTCTTGACATGATCTTAGGCAACTTTGAAGAGTGTGAGCCAATTTGACATATACCGCTTTTGTAGCCTACCTTGTGAGTGTGTGAACCTCTCTTGAACACCCCTTGAACCTTAACCTTCTTTGGAAGAAACTTGATGAAAATTAGACCTTTTTTAATCCATTATCGTTAATCCTCTCGATTTGTGGTTTAATAAATAGCCAACTTAGGCCAAAAGCCTAAGTAGGGGGTGTGGTGAGAAGAAAAGGGAAAGTCAAGAAGTGAAAGGGAAGTCTCCGCTAACCCATGGTGTTGAGAAAAATGGAACCCCTCCATATATAAAAAAAAACAAAAAAAAAAAAGAAAAAGAAAAGAAAAGAATGAAAAAGAAAGTTGCAGAATAAAGTGCAAAAGAAAGGGGGTTTCCAACACACAATGGGAAAGTGAATAATAGGATGACTTATGAGCACTAAAGAAAATTATGAAGGAAAAGGGAAGGAAGTGTTGCGAGCACCACAATTCATGAGGATGAAAGCCACTAAGACTAAATGACCATACCTTTACACTCAGCCCCATTGCAAGCCTTGAAAAGACCTTTTTGATCTTGAGAAAGCTGAAACAAATGTCAATTGGAAAATACGGGCAAACCTATGGGTGAAAGCATGCATTATTTTCATCTTTGTGAGTGTGAGCATTGCATCTGATTCCTGAACTTTAGATGATTAAGCCATTATGAGCGATTATGGAATCATTCTTTCTGTGAGGGCATTCGAACACTTTAGTTGAGCTTGAACTTGCATTTGAGGCAAGTATTGTGAGCATGAGATTCTTGGATATTGGTGAGTCACTACTTGAATCATTGAGTGCACAATTGATCTTTGCATAAGTAAATTGAGTCTTATTGTGTGCATTCATTATTGAGTCTTGTGCAGCACTGCTCAAGACACCCTTTTTGAACGACTGAACTTGAGTTTGCTTGAGGACAAGCAAAAGTTTAAGTTAGGGGTGTTGATGAGTCCACGATTTGGACTCATTTAGGGCTATATTTTGATGAAATTAGTGTCCTCAAATGCATGTTTTATCCCGATATTTGATGAAAACCTTTAAGTTTCAGGTATTTGAAGTTTGAGGCAAAGCATGGACACTACTTAGCAAAAAGAAGCTAAAAGAACGAAGACGAAGATTTGTGAATTGTTGTACCCATTCGGCGAATCGCCAACAGATCGCATATTCGCCTTTTGTTCCAGTGTGCTGAGCCTTGAAGGAAAAGGGAAAATCGCGGTGAAAATGAGCAGTCGGCGTATCGCCGAATGACTCTGCGAAGCAATGATATATCGCCCAATTATCCAGGGCACAAAGATGCTAAAGGCAACTGATGAAAGACGACGAAGTAGACCAAAGGACGGATCGCCGAATGCATCGGTGATTCCCACTACCGTTGCCGAAAGATCCTTCGGAGCACATTTTCTGAAAACTATAAATACTAGTTCTGTTTTTATTCTTAGTAGTGAATTTTACCTTGTTTTACCTAGTTTTTAGATTATTAAGTTTTAGACAGAGTTTTGGAGATATTCTCTCTAAGTTATGGAGAAGGTTTTGAAGAACTTGGAACTTTCAAGGGTTTCATCTTCAAGAAATTGGATTTGGCTCTCTCGGATTCTTCACTTTTTGCCTGTTTTAAGACTTAATCTTGCATACCCATTGATGGAAACTAAGATTGGTATACTTCTTTATCTCTTTTACATGTGTAGCTAAAACCCCAATTCTTGGGGTCTGATTTTGTGAATATGGGTTAGATTAGTTGTTGGGTCTTGTTTGCTGATAGTCTATTCGTAGTTTAAATATGATTTTGTTTAGTGGTTGTGGGTTAATTTAATGAATTTGTAGTTGCAAATATAAGTTCATTTATGTGTTTTCAGCTTGCTCGAGAGAGAGGTCGTAAAACTAGTACCACTAAATTGATGGCCAGTGTGAGTGGGTCGACATGAGGTTTAGCTCAAGAGAGTGAACCCTAGTCCCATGTCCACACACTCAACTAGAGAGAGTGAGTGGGTTAAGGCGGAGGCTGTTCTTCATGCGGCAAGTGGGTGTCTGAGAGGAACCCGCTTGAAACGAGGTAAGTTACTCGAGAGAGCTTATCCCCTTTAAAGTCTAGCCTAGTCACAAATACTCAATGAATTTACTATCAAAAGCATGTACCCAATGATTTAGTCTATCCCGTATTCCTATCACATCCCAAGAATCCCGTCTCCATACTTGTATTTTCCTTATTTTCACTATTTTAGTTGTTTCTTACTAGTGACAAAACCTCCATTGTTAATTGACACTCTTGTGTCACCCTTTAATTTACAATGTTTTTAATCGTTAATGTCTTTAGCTACGACTAGTTAGAACTAATTTTATTTTTCTATCAATTCTCAAAACCACTCCCTTGGGACTCGACCCTAACCCTTGGTTGAGTTATTATACTATTGTACGATCATAGACACTTGCATCGGAAATTGTGTCGTTGATTACGCAAACATCAAACACCAAGCTTGGTTACTAAACGGGATGAAATATAAATGTGCATCAATTGAGTCTGTCTATCCCCGCTCAACGATGTGTTAGATAGTCAATTGGAGTAGGCGATTAGATGTTGGGAGATTATGATCATAAAATCAAATCTGTAAATCAGTATTTTGATAACCGTAGTTAATTCATTACATGAGGTGTGATACATGAAACCTTAAGTATGTTGCAGCCCTGGAATCATCTCACTCATTGTAAGTAAGTTTATTATTTCATTCTTGCATTCTTAGTAGTTAAATATAAATTAAACTCTTTTGGCACACCTGAATAAATAATAAGACTAGTATAATTTAGTAAAATAGTTAATTGATAAGTCATTTGGGTTCGATAATCCGACTCTTTTATAGCCACTATATTACTTGTTTGACCACGTACACTTGCGTGTGCAATTGGAAGCAATGAGTTTTTGAACCCTAGACCTGGTGTCACTGGTATAAGAGTGTCTAAGTATAGAAAGGATATATACATCACATTTGTCTAATCAAAATACAACTACATAGACAGTACAAAAAGAAGGAAAGAAACAAATCTTTAGACACAAAGAGCTCACCCCAATCCAAACGCGACGGCCATGAGAGATCCGAACTCAGCAAGGGTGATTGTACTAGGAGTTAAATTAGAAAAAGATGTAGGATTATAATATGAGTACCAAAATATAGGGTATTCAATAGGCATCGTAGGCCGATTGAGCTCAGATAGAAATAATATAAATAAAATAGGCTTAATAGTGATAGCACAACAATTTAATAACTAACTAGAATCACAGACGCCACTTTAGATGTGAAGATGATAAAAATAAAGAGCATTCAACATCCAAAATAAGTAAATCACAATCAGATATATAATGCAAGGTGATGCAATGCACATATAGCTAATGCATAAAAGTAAAAGCCCAGCAAAGTTCCCCGAGCCGCTTAGAATGCGTTCTCAAGCTCAACAACTGATGAAATGCAAGAAATATAACGCGACATTATTCCTCGGTCTTACTGAAGTGCTTCCTCGAGCTTAAAAGTGTAAAATTAAACCAAAATAAATCCTTTGAGCCGCTTGAAATACTTTCTCGAGCTTATCTTCCAACAAAACTCACATAAATTTGCATGTTTAAGACCAATATCCCTCTGTGTCCAAAACTCATATACAATTAGTACCTTTTTTGAAGTACTCAAACGTCGAAAGTGAAACAAAGTTAAAGTAAGTATCTCCTTTTAAAAAACTAAGATCTCAAAAAAGCATGTGTTTTCTTCAAAATTCTAAGTTTCCTCGAGTAAAACCAGTAATACGTACCCTGAGAGCCCAAAGTAGGTATAAATGGTGAAAAAAACTGTTTAAGAGTCCCAAATACATAGTTTTCTCATTCCTAACTCAAATCATTCCAAAAATAGATGTCATGCATATAAATGCATACCAAACACAGTAAAGTCATTCACAAATACAATCACACTGCACAACAATCGGGTAGACACCCGTCCATTATATAGCACAATCTAGCATCTATACAAACTATGAAGCACCCTTGACACCAATGGTAGAGGTATTAGTGACGTATTGCTCGAGTTTTATTTGATTCTTATAAGTATTCATACTTTAAGCTTTATTGGATATCTATCGGTGTGAAATATACTTAGATCTGAAACTATTCAGGGAGAGTTGTTTCTTTGTCTCTGAAAATTCTATAGCTCAACAATATTTACTATATTTGAAAATTAATTCATTAAACAAAGTAAGAGAATTCACTAAATCAAGAAACTAAGAAATACAAAATAAGCAGTTTCATTCATAAACCCATAAAATTTTACGTAGCAGGAAAACATAAATAGTAGTGCCAAATGATAAAGACAAGTAGTACCATGAGGTGGAGTAATTTAAGCACTAATAGGTATCCTTTATGATTGTGGTACTTGTTCTTGTCCATTGTTGGGGTTGGCAAGTTGATAAATACTAACATGTTAGTTAACAATACTTTGATAGAATTAAAAGCTAACAAATGACTACAACTTGTAATCGAGTTACTTGTTCATTGAGGTGCCATTGATATCTTGTGGCATTGATTCATTAGGAGCATATTCTTACATGAATTGTCTCATTTGGAGTAATACTGATTGTAGTTTATTGTGATTTTGTTTCATCAAATTCATTTCTTGATTTTGTTTCTCCTTTAACACAGTAATCTCATATTCTAACCTTTATACAACATCATTAGATGAATCCTCTACAATAATATTTTCTACGAAAAATGTAATACCCCATAGAGCTGAAGAAGTTGGACCAAGTCCTAAATCATTAACATAGCTACTTATATTTATTTCTTAACACTTGAAAATACACATCGCTTTTCCAAGAAACATTGTGATATGGTTGGTTAGTAGATTTTTTATTATTTCTCATCTTTTCATTTATCATATCATGACCATAGGATGCAAAATAAAATCCTTCTTTTTTTGTGATTTAGCTAAGTTAAGATTTTTTTAATTCAAATTCATGAACTCTTATTCAGATACATGTCTATATTTAGTCAAATACATATACAATTAGACTGATAAAAATTAGATACATATAATCTTAAATCAATAATATGTCAGATACATGCCAGATTAACTTGATGTTATCGAAGGTTAAGAAGAAATTTTGCAACATAAAATCTTTTGAAAAATGTATTCTAAGTAGATCCGCATATATTGACTCTACATAAAGAAATGCGAAAGGAAAAGAAGAAGTTAACATGGAAATGCCATGCGCTATTCTAACCAAAGTCAAGAATTGATATCTAACCAATATTCTCCAATTTTGATTTTTTCACATTTTAAATGTTGTAACGTGGCATCTTCTGAGTGGCCTTATATCTTTTAAGAAGATTCGTGCCTTCATACAAGCCTACAAGATTAAGGTACCGCCAAATTCCATTTTTGCTATATAAGATCTTAATTGTAATCCCTGTCTTAGCTCATGATCATTACTATAAAATCTCAAGTTTGATTTGATATAAAGTAATGTCAACTCTTCTTTTTGTTTCTATTTAAGCTCATCTAGTACAAGCAAGATTTTGGAATATATTGTTTTCTCAAGTTCTACGACAAAGAAAGTTTAGAAAAAATGTGCTTTTCTTCACGTTGACAAGACAATAGAATTATTGAGAACTTAACAAGTCTAATCTCACTTTAAGATGCAATTTGGTGCGTGGACTCTAATGACCTTTTTAATAGCACTGTCGAGGTTTACTATCTCTATTAATTAAGAAGAAAACAAATTATGATTAAGCAAAATGATGCACTAAAAGTTCGCTAGCTAATTATTATTTAACAAATTCATAACCTTTTGAATCTTTAGATGAAAGAACATTAATCTTACACAAGTCGTTTAAATAATTTAGTTTCATTTCCACAACCTATTACGTGTTCTAAACACACTGATTCAACTTTTTGTTGAAATGTGTAACCATCTTATCTAAATCTTAAGCCACTAGAGATAAAAAATACTTGTATTTTGGTATGTCTAATTAAGACGAGCCTCATATGTTGGTCGTTATTCTTTTTCATGGGTCAAATACGTGAACTTTTTTTTTTCTTGTTTTTGCTTTTTGGACGACAATGTGATTTGAGTTCATTACATCTACCTGCTCTGATATTATATATATTGTAGTTTGTAACTATCTCATATAAAGGCTTAAATTTATGAATCATGTATAATAAAGAGAGAACACTTTTATTTGTCACATCTCAACAAGTTGTAGCGCTTCATTACTCAAACTCGAAATTTTTAAACCAGGTTAAACATTAGATCACATCCCTTGATTCCTTAAATTATTGCGTAGAATCAGAAATATGTTTCCATCGTCATTAATGTTAATTGTTGTCCTAGGTGATTAAGCATAGTATTAATTAGTATTAGATTTGCAATATATCAGCTTATATAGGGAATGTCTCTTTCGTTTGTATTCAACAAGTGCAACATGAAATAACGTACATTGTCTTTTACTAGGAATTTGTAGACAACATGAGCTGTTAACCTCTTTATTAATGTTTCATATTCTTTCTAACTCATTATAACTTTATTACATCTACGTAATATTGTTCAAACAAGTCCACTTGTCTCCTTTTCCATATCTCTTTAATTAGTATTTTGCTTGTGGATAACTTTTTCAACTCTTGCAAAAAGATTTTCCTAATTTTTGAGGATGTGTTTGTTCTTCCTATCACAAAATATTCACAGATCTTGGAGAAAATTAAACTACAACTCTCTCAACACCACAAACATTTTTTCCATTTTCTTTTTATTCCAAAAATCTGTCTACTGACACCTAAAAAATCTACTATATTTTTTAAAATATCTCTAAAAAAGACTCCCAAAGAAAAATCAGAAGCTACCAAATGATCATCTCTAGACACCAAGATCACTTATGTTTGGAAAGTCACTGGGTAATTGGAATTGTTGTAATTACTAGGGTAGTAATTATCAGCCTAATAATTACACTGACCTGTTTGTTTGCTACTGTGTAATTACAAGTGTACTGCTTGGTTGCACAAGTGTAATCATACAATTATATTAAATTTTTAAATTAATTATTTAAAATTAAAAATTTATATTAGACAAATAAGAGCATTTTGAAATGATAATAAATTGAATATTTAAGATATATATTGTCTTTTGAAAATATGTTAATTAATAAACATATGTTCTTAACTAATATTATAAAAAATAATTGATTTATATATTTTTAATTTAGTATATTTTAATTAAACTAATCATAAAAACTAAAAGTACAAAATTACTATGAACTTCATGAAATGCATTTTGAAAAAAAAGATTAATATTATCTATCTATCTTTATATATATATATATATATATATATATATTATATACTACCTTAAAGGCACGAACTCCCTAACTTTAATGTTAAATTACTATAATACCCCCAACTTAAGACACCCAATTCATTATATATTCTATATTTAATATTATATTTATATACACTATATTATATTAAATGCAGACACCTTTTCACATTGATGGGTAGTGACTTTTCCGAAAGGTTGTGTCTTTTTTTTATAGAGTTGTGACTTTTTCGATGAGTTATGACAATTCCGAAAAGTTGTAATTTTTCTGAAGGATTGTGACTTATCTGAAAAGACGTGATAAGCACCTTTTCATACTATCCTTTGTTGTCTATAAATAAAGGAGGTTTCTAACACTTTTAAACTACGAATTTTTGTAAGTTTTCTATTCTTCTACTTAAAACAAGGAAGATTGTGAGAGTTGTTCGATTATGCAATTGCAATTTATTTTTTTGTGGGTAAATTAGATAGATCAATAAAAATTGATGAAAAAAGGAGAATGAAATAATTCAACTTCAAACGAGAAGAGTATCGTGATAATTAATGTATGCACTCATTTTCATAGCCATAAAATATACTTTTGCAGCAACTCTTCCTTGACAAGAAGTTCAATGATTGTTCGTTGCACAAACTACAACTTGGTGTTCAGAATCTGAAAAGTCTCGAACTGTTGGAGAAAAAGTATTTGATCAATAACTTTTTTGAAGAATCCAAACTACATTTAATAAGTACTCTTTCATTTTCAATTTATTTGTTGTACTTTTATTTTTATTCAGTTTTATACCGAATGTTCTTTTTTCCTTGGGGGTGAGGACACATCTTTAATTAAGACTACAAAGTTAAAAGATATTTTTATATATTCTACATATGATCCTTAAATTAAAAGTCTTCTTTATTTTTAAAAATTTCATATCAAATTAAAATTAAACCAATCTATATCTATCTTTTTTTTTATCTATACTACCTTAAAAGAATGAATCAATAACTTAAATGTTAAATTATTATAATACCCCCAACTTAAAACACCAAATGAAGTTTATCTTCTATATTTTATATTGTATTATATTTATTTATGTGTATTATATTATATTAAAGGCATACAACTTTTCACATTCAAGGGTTATGACATTTTCGAAGAGTTATAACTTTTCTGATGAATTGTGACATTTTTGAAGGGTTGTGACTTTTCTATAGAGTTGCGACTTTTCTGAAGAGTTGTGACCTTTTCGAAGGGTTGCGACTCCGAAGAGTTGTGACTTTTTCGAAGGGTTGCAACTTTGTACGATGAGTTCTGACCTTTCTGAAGGGTTGTGACTTTTCTAAAGGGTTGTGACTTCTTTTTGATAAGGCACCACGAGCAGTTTTTCATACACTACCCTTTGTTGGCTGTAAAAAAAGGGCCTTCATCAAATTTTTAAACTACATTTTAAAAAAATATTATTATTATTATTCTTCTTAAAACACACAATTTAGTATATCTTCTATATTTTTATGATAAGAAACAATATGCACATACTAATACTACACATTTTAAACTACAAATAGAGGAGTTCCCTCACATTTTTAGACTACAGTTTTTTATGTTTTCTATTCTTCTCTTCTTATTTACAATGGTTGACAATCTCAAAGTTCAGTGAAATTAGAACACTCCATAACATGAATGTTAAATTAATCTAATACTCCAGCTAAAACATCCAATTTAGTATATCTTCTATATTTGATATCAATACTAAATTATATTATATTATATTAAAAGTAAGAACACCTACAAAACAATAACAAAAAAGTAAAGCACTATGGGGAAGGGAGTAGAAAGTTTATTTAAGAGGTGTAACTAAGAGATTTTAAGAATGACTAATTTTTTATTTAGCAATATTCATATTATTTTAAAAAATAGTGTGGTACATGGTTTGATTTTCACTTGCAACACATGTGCATCAAAACTAGTAAATATAATGTCATAAAATTATAAAACATTTGACAAAAAGATAATCTATCAAGCCTAATTCAAAAAAAAAAAAAACTTTAAGAGATAATCTAGCAATACTCCTAAAGCAAATGAAATTGAATATATAACATAAGTTCTAAATTCAAAAAAAAAAATTAACATAATACTCTTATGTCAAATTTTTAACATAACATACATAAATATATATGATTTAAAAGAAAGGAAATTACATAAGTCTATGACTTTATTCAACAATGAATTCTACTTTAATTTAAAAATTATAACATACGAATAAAATTATACTAATGATTTTTTTTAGATAATATGAAAGATTACATGCAATCACATGAAATAAATGTTGAGAATGAGAAAGAAATGAAATATAAATAATATAAAAAAATTAGAAAACATTAGAATAATAAAAATTAAAAATAATTTAAAATAATAAAAATAATAAATACATTAAAACGAAATAAAAATAAAAATAAAATGAATAAATCAAAAAGTAATCAGCTTATAATTACATCATGTAATTATCAATAATTCGTAGCCTCCCCATGTGAATTGGAGAGTGTAATTATCCCCTGCCAATTATACCCAATTACCTGCTGACCAGGTAATTACATGGCCAACCAAACAGGACAAACAATATAATTACTCTGAATTACTCCAAATCCAATTATTAGAATGACTTTCCAAACAAGCCCTTAAAGAGTTGAATGTCAATGATTACTCAACTCAAAATTAATATATTATTATCAAAATCACTCAATTTTCTTTTATCATTGGAAAGTCATTTAATTTTGCCTAATCGATTTTATGGTCATCCAACCTTATTTAGCTAAATTTTAAAATCCAAGGTTATTTTAGTCGGCAATACAATTTTTGTTATTTATTTAATGACATGATAGCTAAATTTTAACGAAAAAAATGTGTAAAAATGAAAATCAATATTTAGATGTAAATCCTACCTAATTCTTGACCCAAACCCCTAAATTGAATTGACGAAATAAGAGACACCCTTATATTTAATGATTTTCAACTTAAGAATACAATAGTTATATGTATATGTTATTAAGGGCATTTCTAGTATTTAAAATGCTAGAAATTTGTAGAATCGTCGTATTCTTTAGTTAAATGTTATTAAGTGCATTTCGTATATAGCCAACCCATTTTGAATGGGTTGGGTCAAGATTAGGATTAGATTTAAGGTTGGTTGGATCCTAAAAAAGTTGAAGTATGTTTCTTTATTTTTAAAATATTATCTTTTTACATTTAAATTGTATAACTGTCACGTTATTAATGATGTGGTGATGCAACATGGGAAAACTTTAAGTCTGTAAATTTTAGTAGCATGAAGGTCTTTCACTAATATGCCAAAATTAGTGGTGGTAAATGGGAACGGATTTAAAATGGATCAACATAAAATCGATAAAATCTAACTTTGTTTATATTTGATGAGAGTAAAAGTTGATTGGAGGATAAAATAAGTTTGGTAAAAGATTAGTTGATCCATATTTATCATGGATAAATGCTATTCTACTTTAAAATTCAATATTTACATAGAATTCTAGTAATTTGATAACTAATTTGCGAGCAATATTTCACAATACTATATTTTTTACATTATATTTGAAGGCAATGATCAATTCAACAAGACCCAACTGAACTTGACCCAGACCCTAGGATCCGACTTTGGGGTCGGGTTTCTGATCTCGAATCGAGGCTTTGGTGGGGCCAAGAGTTGGGTCTCAAGTTGGCTCCAAGGTCAGATTCAGGAGTTTGGTTCTTATTCAGGGTTGAGGCTCGGGTTGGGGTCAAGAGTCGGGTCTTATTGGAAGATCTTATGTGACGCAATCAAAGGATATGTTTCCTTAGATATATAAATCAGAATATTTGTAATTAAATGTAAAAATATGTTTCCTTAGTTATAGAGCTAGTACAACTTGTATATAACATTGAGATGTATTATCAATAATGACATTCAATCGGATATACTTAATTTACATGGTATCAGAGCGTATTAAAAGATCTTGAGAATTATTTTTTTCTAGCCATGGAAACTTAATGACGCACTGATGAACTAGCGAGTCTGCCTCAATCAAAAGTCGCAGACACTTCTTCCTATTCCTTGCATCCTCAGACCACCCAGGTTTGATTTTTGTTACCAATCCTCTTAGTGAAAATGGAGAAAACTATTTCACTTGGAGATGAAATTTTTTTAACGCACTTCACTCTAAAACACAAGGTTGGATTTGTTAATGGAACCGTTGAGAGACTGAAAGAGAACTCTCAGGATTTACAGTCATGGATACAGTGCAATGCCATTGTACTTTCATGGCTTACAAATGCAATTTCCAAGGAATTGCAGGGTAGCGCCACACACGTTGAAACTGCTAGAGAAATTTGGGTAGATCTAGAAGAATGATTTACCCAAGGAAGTGCACCAAGATTTTATGAATTGAAGTGTGCCATCGCCCTCTTGCAACAAAAGAGAGCTTCTATTTCATCCTATTACGGTAAACTTAAGTCTGTTTGGGGTGAGTTGCAAGGTCTCATGCCAACTCCATCTTCCACATGTGGTTGTATTTGCGGTGCAGCAAAGAAAATGCAATCCAAGAGGGAGGAGGAAAAGGTTTTTGATTTTCTAATGGGACTTGACGACACATTCAACTGTACGTTCTCAAATACTAAGTGTCGACTCATTGCCAAACTTAGGAAGAGTCTATCCTATCATGGCACAAGAAGAAAAGCAAAGATATGTTGCTGCAAATCGCATATTCACAATTGAAGCAACTGCCTTGCTGACAAGAGAGGATGAATAACGACAAAGGAAAGTTGAGGATGGGGTTCGACATCAATTTCCACCTTGCATACACTGTGGGAGAACTAATCACACCAAAGATTACTGATACAGAGTGATTGGGTATCCTCCAGATTGGCGTAAACCTGGCAAGAAAAACAACAAGCAAACCAATAATGATCAGATGCAGTTTCGTGGGCATCAACAAAATCAAAAGGAACCAAACGCACTCGCAGGTACGGCCCTTACTGCAACTATTGAAGAGGCTATGTCACCAATTCCAAGTTTGACACATGCTCAACATCAACAACTATTATTATTGTTGGGCAACAATGGAGCATTTACAGGTAACTCATCTGCGAGTATGACAAACTCTAATTTTTCATGTAAGACAAAAGAGGAGTGGATAATTGATATAGGTGCTACGAATCATATAACTCATGATATAAATTTTCTGTCAAATAGGATAGTTCATACAACTTTACCACCAGTGCAAATCCCCACTGGTGATATGGTGAAAGTTCATGCCTTGGGCCAAGTGGCCATTGGAAAAAGATTAATCCTTGAGAAAGTTTTTGGAGTTTCTAATTTTTTTCTTTAATTTATTGTCAGTTAACAAATTGACAAATGACTTACAATGTACAGAAACATTTTATTCGGACTCTTTTGTGATTCAGGACTTACCTTCGAGGATGCGGATTGGAGTGGGTAGAGAGCGAAATGATCTTTATTACTTGGAGCCGATAACTGGGGGGCAAGCACTGATGGTGAAGAAGTCTATTAGTGCAAGTTTATGGCATCGGCGATTGGGCATTTACCAATGAATCGTATTTCTATAGTTCCTAGTTTATCTATTAGCTTTGATGAAAAGAAGACTATATTTTGTGATGCTTGTTGTAAGGAAAAACAAACACGACTATCTTTTCCTGCTAGTATGAATAAGACAGAACATGTTTTTGATTTAATACATTGTGACATTTGGGGACCATACAAGAGGCAATCTCTTTCTAGGTCTCATTATTTCCTTACCATAGTTGATGATTTTAGTCGAGCTGCATGGTTTTTTCTCATGAAGAATAAATCATAAACTAAAGATAGTTTGTTGCAATTTTTTAATTGGGTAAACACGCAATTTAACTTGCGAGTCAAAATCCTACGAACAGATAATGGGCTACAGTTTAAGCACGAGGATTTACTGTCACATTATTTTGATTATGGCATGGAGCGTCAAGGTAGTTGTACAGATACTCCACAACAAAATAGAGTAGTCGAGAGAAAACATAGACATCTATTGAAAGTGGCTCGTGCATTGCAATTTCAAGCACGCCTGCCTATCAAGTTTTGGGGAGAATGTGTCCTTACTGCAGCATATTTAATTAACCGAATGTCTATTTCTAGTCTTCAAAATACAGCCCCATATGAGAAACTACTTGGTAAAGTTCCCACATATGATCATTTGAGAAATTTTGGATGTCTTCGTTGTGGACATCTGAATAGAAAGCCTCGAGAAAAATTTTCTCCACGAGCTAAACCTGACATTTTTTTTGAATATCCCAGTGGTCAAAAAGGATATAGATTTATGATCTCGAAGATTAAAGAATTTATGTTTCACGTGATGTACAAGTTTTTGAAGACATTTATCCTTTTGAAGGCTCTCAAGAAGCAAAAATGATGTCGTGTATTGACTTAAGTCAACCTATTACATTTCATGAGCCATATGGACAAGAAACAAATTGCCAAAGACATCGTGACACAAGTGAGAATTGTATTGTCATTGAGAATTCAGAAGTTCTATCCACAAGCATTTCTCCCCTACCAGTAACTTTACCAAGCCCTTATGCATCTTCTTCTCATGATTCTTCTGCTATCAATCCATCTACATCATCTAATAACATTGATTCTACTATCCTTGCACTTGGTAAACGCTTGCGACAAGTCTTGCGTAAGTTATCAGGGTATGATTATGTTTTGTCCCCTTCTCTTGCTCAGTTAAATGATCAGCCGCTCTCTCCCACTCCATCAACCAAGTCAACGGTACATCCTCTATCTCACTCTATTTCATATTCTAAACTATCATCCAGTCACAATGCATTTTTGGCGACCATTGGAAAGAAGCAATGACAAATGAAATTTCAACTTTGGAAGCCAACCATACTTGGAATTTACAAATTTTACCTCTAGGTAAACGGGCCATAGATTCAAAATGGGTCTATAAAGTCAAGTACAAACCTGATGGAAGTATCGAACGTTACAAGACGCACTTGGTAGCGAAAGGATACACTCAGATTGAAGGGTTGATTTTCATGAAACAGTTGCACCGTAGGCCCTTCTTTCTAAAAAGTGGAGTTTTGACTGACTCTCTGTGCCTATGTGTGAAAACGAGTATGTGAACAGCAGGGCATGATCAGTCTTATCGGGCGGGGAATTGCATTCGCTAATAGAGCGGTTTCATTGATAACAGAAAAGACTTACTCTAAAGGGGTGCTAGCGCTTGACTAATAAGATATCAAAGGGGCCTGAAAAAACGTAAGAGGCTTCTACTCTAGGCTCGCTTCGCTTCTTCAAGCTCCGCCCCTTCTTTCAAAAATCAACAAACAGCGCTAACGAGCAAGAAAGGGGATGCGCTAAGGCGCAACGGCTTTCGCGTAGCTGCGTACAAAACTTGTCACTGTTCGTTGCTGTTAGTTGTTGTTGCGGTTCAAAATTGGGAACTTCATCAATTGGACGTTAACAATGCTTTTCTACATGGAGACTTGCATGAAGAAGTTTACATGAAAATTCCACAAGGCTATGTCAAACAGGGGGAGAAAAGAGTCTGTCGATTACAAAAATTGTTGTATGGTCTTCATCAAGCATCTCGAAATTGGTATAATAAATTCACTACTCTTTTACTTTCTCTTGATTACCGACAATCAAATATAGACTATTCCTTGTTTACATTGTCCCACCCTGGAGGTTTCTTTGTAGCCGTTCTTATATATGTGGATGATCTCATCATCACGGGAAATGATTCTGATTGCATATCCAAGCTGAAAGAGCATTTAAATGCAAAATTTCATATCAAGGATCTTGGAAAACTCAAATATTTTCTTGGCATTGCAGTGGCAAGGTCACCGGCAGGCACAACGTAAGTATGTACTCTATATTTTGGCAGAGAGTAAACTTATAGGTTGTAAGCTTGCTAGTTTCCCCATGGAGCAACAACATAAGCTTTCTCTTGATTCTTGAGAAATTTGTCATGATCTAGGACAATATCGTCGTCTTGTCGGACGCTTGCTTTACCTTACCATCACTCATCCAGATATTAGCTACGTTGTTCATGTACTTAGCCAATTTCTGCATGCGCCAAGGCAACCTCATCTGGAAGCTGCTTAATTATAGAGTCTTACACTATCTCAAAAGAAATCCAGGTCAAGGGATTTTATTCCCTTCGAATAATTCACTATTTATAAAAGCTTACTGTGATGTGGATTGGGCAGGGTGTTCGATGACATGTCGATCAACTACAGGATACATTGTGTTTCTCGATAAATCACCCATTTCTTGGAGATCTAAGAAACAAATGGTGGTGTCTCATTCCTCTGCTGAAGCTTAATATACAGCTATGGCCACTAATACTAGTGCGATTTTTGGTTGCTTCGGCTTCTACAAGATCTTCAAGAAAAACATGCAACACCTGTTTCTCTCTTCTGTGATAACCAAACTGCTATCCATATCACCGTCAATCCAGGTTTTTCATGAACGTACCAAGCACATAGAGATAGATTGTCACTTCATTCAACAATATGTACAATCAAAGATAATTATGACTCATCATATATCTTCACAAAACCAATTGGCTGATATACTCAGAAAGGCTCTTGGTCATGACCAGTTTCATAAGTTGTTGGGCAAGTTGGGCATTTTCACAATTCATGTTCCAATTTGAGGGAGAGTATTGGAAGATCTTACGTGATTGCGATCTTATGTGATTGCACAATCAGATGATATGTTTCCTTAGATATATAAATTAGAATATTTGTAATTAAATGTAAAGATATGTTTCTTTAGTTATAGAGCTGGTACAAATTGTATATAACATTGAGATGTATTATCAATAATGGCATTCAATCGGGTAATCTTATTTTACAGGTCTCGAGTTGACTCTTGAGTAAGGTTAGATTCAGAAGTTTGGTTCTGATTCAGGATTGAGACCCATTTTGGTGTAAGGGTTGAGTTTGAAATCGGGTCCTAGGTAGGGATTTAACAGTTGATTTTTTGGATCTGGGACAGGTTAGGGTTTCTTTTGGGGTCGAAAGTTGGGTCTCGACTTCATATAATATTTTTCTTATGTTTGTGGGGAAGTTATTTTTCTTAAATTAAGTGAAAACAAATTAATTTGGAAAAACAAATTTTATCCATTTTAAATTCTCCAAACCATAAAATTATAAACAAGTTGATAAATATAAGCTCATTTTGCTGAGACTAATTGAAATCATGTCCGTGTAAGTTAGTTCTTAGTTGACAGTAATAACAACTATAATACTATATATCCACTTTTTCTCATTAAACATTGATCACTCTTTGATGTATAGGTTTACCGAACACACTAAAAAACAATTCTATTTTTCTGATTGTTGATAATCATCTTCTTGCACTATTATATTGCAGGAAGTACTCACTAATTGAGATGACTATACTTTAATAAACTATCTATATCCCTAATTAATTATGTTAACTAATGATGAGATCGAGCTATATATCTCCCTTTTTGCACACTATTATAAGTAAAATAACAAATATAGACGGCTCTCTTTCTTAAGCACTACTTTATTAATACTAATTATAGGTACTAATATGGTGTAGTTGGGTTTTAATTAAGCATGAGATCTATGGATGGGTCATTTCTTTCTAAACTTTAATTGTGTACCTTAAAGTGCACTTGCAAGTGTTAAATACTAGGAGTGCCCATGCTTCATGACTCATTCCCCTAATTAAAAAAGTATACAAAATATCAGGACTAAAAATTAAACGTAGTATTCCCTTTTGTTGTCTTAAATATATGCAGCTCCACTGTTACATAACACTGCTTGGAAAGAGACTAAACTATACTCCTTCAATTCACTTTTACTTGTAACGATTTGACTTGGCACATTCGTTAAGAAAACAATTATTAATATAGATATTTTACCATACTATATATCCTTATTAAATGATGTTAAATATTATTTCTTGAATTTTTTTTTAAAAAAATAGTATTAAGGGTAAAATATAAATAGTAAAAATAAAAATCTATTTTAAGAATGTGGAAAATAAAAATGAACCGCAAAACTATTAAGTATCCAAATAATCATCATTGTTCATTCTATCGTCACATTGTGTAGTGTACCATGCAATACTACTAGCTAGTCGCACATGGATCTTCAGTCCCACTTGAATAAAATATATATACACTTCTCCATGTCATTAGTTTATGTTCTCTTTAATTTTCTTCCTTTGGTTTTTTATATTATTTTATAATAAAATTCATGCTAATGAATTTCAAATACATGTAAAAACATACATTCCTCAGCTTCAAATACAATGCAAATCGGAAGGGGGTTACTTATGCTTATACATTTTATTGATGTCATCATGATAATAGGAATTAAGTATAAAAGGGTAAAAGTAATTTTTGTGAAATATTAAATATTTTCTCCAGTACATATTAGATGAGCATTTTTTATTTTACATGGTAATTAAAAAATCATTAATAAATTAATTAACTTTATTATTTTTTCCCTTTTTTCATATCGATGCACATAAAATAAGTTAAGAAAAAATATACATTAAGTATATATATGAATACTTAGTATTGGAAATTGTTTATATTCAAAAGGTCATACTCCCTCTGTCCAACAATACTTGTCCACTATTGACTTTGCACATTTCTTAAAAAACTATATATAGAAGGGTATAATTAATGATACAATGTCTTGAAAAATGTTATAGAGAAATAGATACAATGTCTTGAAAAATGTTATAGAGAAATGACTATAATTAATGATAAGGGTAAATTAGGAACTAAGTGTAAATTTTTTTATTGATTTCATAAAGTGGACAAGTATTATTGGACATCTCAAAATAGTATAGTGGACAACTATTGTTGGATATGTGGAGTATTAATTGTAAGGGTAAAATGAGAAAAAAAATATTAATTCTATTTTGATTTATTAAGTGATCCAGTAATATGAAAGTCCCACATTGAGGTAAAGCGTCCCTAACAAAGGCGACTTCGTACCCAAGGGGGCTCGAACCAGAGACCTCTTGGTTGAGGACGAAGGAGTACTTACCACTCCACCATAACCCTTGTTGGTGTTGTCTACCTTACTAAATCAAGATAACATTAATTATTTTTTAAAGTGTTCACATTTATTTGTAAAATTCCAAAGATGTTTTTTAAGGGCTAATTAATAAAATTAGCTTCTTATTTATGATTTTTTAAGCACAGTATAAAATGAAAAGTGGTCAACTAATATGGGACATGAGATGGAGGGATATTTTAATAAGATATGTGACTGAGGGGATAATAATTTGAGTACTCTCACTCTAAAGGAAAAGATTAATTAACCATTTAAACCTTAATGATAACTAATCATTAGATCATGAATCCATGATTATATCAGAATTGTTAAAAGTTTGAAGTGAAGTTATAAATTAATTTCTGTGCTGCTTCGAGATTTGATATGATCAGTGAAGCCGTAAAGGTAGTGGGGCCAGAATATCTTCTCGCAGTTTCTGCTTTAGTTTTAGTATATGCAAATCAGAATCTTAACTAATGATCCTCAAATTAACTGCTCTTAGATCTTCTTTAACACTTCCCTATTTTTCTCTATGAGCCAAATTATGACAGCATATATGAGTTAAAATCCTGAACATAAACTATTGTTTTCCTTTGTACCATAGATAGGTTTATTAACAGTTTGAACAACTTAACTTATTTTATAAGTCTACGTACTGACTATATAAAGTATTTCAACCTCCCTTTAATTAACATATGGATTTAATTTTTTATAAGCTGATAGTGTATAGAAGTTTGGGCTAGTTTTAAATATAGACAAGAAAATTTGTGTGTGTCCATGTGTGTGTTGACTATACAATGTAGCTTGCAAAAGTTAATGGATATACTGACTATACATTGTGATACACTCAAAGAATTAAATACAGCTTAACTATACTTAAAGTATACATTGACTATACATGAAGTATATACTGAGTAATTTAATCTCGATCAACTCAAAATATATCACCTCTAAATTAATATGGGTGAATGGTCATATTACGTAAATATTAAAAATTGGGCTAAGAAAAGGTAACTAAAGTTTATAGGCTGATATTTTGTATAATATTTCCTAAAAGTTTTACAATGTTAATTTATTTTGACATGCTATAACAAATTAATTAACATCTCTTTTTATTCAATTACTCAACTAACGTCTGAGTGGAGTATTTGTCAATTTTGACATCTTTCTGCGCCATGCACAAAATCTTCCTATGAAAATTACCACAAGCCATGTATGAACAGTACTAAAAAAAGGCTAAATTCTATTATGAAGGATATGGTGATGAAAGAGGTGTGGCCGATTAGACATTGTTATTGTCTACCCAATCTCAAATAGCAAATGGTTCCAATACATCCCAAAGAAATGAGAGATGACTTTGATAACAAATGAGACAATGATGAGCTCATTCCCATCAAAATAGTAACATGACATCACATATATATGCATGGATTATCACAACCTCGTGAATATGACCACTATATATATCCAATTCTCTTCATCAACTACATACGTGTTTGATAAGTGGACAAGGCAAGCATACTATTACTTTTTAAATGGGTACTCGAGTACTAGTTACTTATTATATAAAATTGGTATAACTCCAAAAGGCCACGAGATAATGACTTTCATTTGTCCATAAGAGTTATGTTTAATTTTAAATGCATTCATGTCGTTCGTTTTATGCAATGCCCCTGTTATATGTATATATATATTTCAAAAGTGTATGACGCAATTTTTCCAAAATTGATGGAGGATTTTGTTGAAAATATTATGAATGACTTAGAGTCTTTTTTTTCTCGTTATGGTTCTTTTCAGAATTGAAGAGACTATAATTTGGTCCTTAATTGGGAAAAAGTCACTTCTTAGTAAGGGAATATATTGTCTTGGGATTCAAGCTGTCAAAAAGGACCTACGACTGCTTCTCCTTTTCTTGAGCATCACTTTCTCAATCTTGGATAAAAATTCCTACTGTAGTATCACTACGGTACGCGCCTGACACGTGTCCCTTATATTAATAAGAATTGATTCTAATAACAATATAAAATAATATTTAAAAGATATGTTTGTGTAAATATATAAAAATTTAAAAATAAAATTACAAATTTCAATTGACAAATGATCAGTTATATTACTATGTTCATATATAATGTAGCCTTAGTTTTTAGAGTGTGCTTTCGTGCATCAATACAAACATAATGTTTATTTTAATCAATGATAAAATTTTGTTCATTACATTTAATTTTCCCCCTTAATTGACAGTGTGTTGGTGAGTTATCATATTCCTTTTCAAGTACACTTTTATCTTGACAATTTTAAGTTTTTTTTTACAAGTCTATACTTAATACATATAATACATACATAATCATTTTTTATATATATTTATCTATTAATTAACACGATATACACATAAAATACGTACACTTAAGTAATATAATGAATAGGAGGGGTTACTGTGAAGGAATCTAAATGGAGAGGGATAATTAATAAAGTAAGTTTGCATGTTAAAAAATTGGAGGTAGTTAAGTTAAAAATTTAAGAGCCACCCAGATCAACCACTCCATTTGATTTGGGGATCTTGTGGAGATTGAGAATATACAAAAACTTTGAATAAGATGACAGAAACTAACAGTTGTCACCAGCCATTTAAACTATATTTGTAAAAGGTGAGCGTTGATCTTGCTTCATCTATATAATCAATCATTGGTTCCTTTATTTTTTTTGTGAGAAATTTATCATCTTGTTGAGGGCCCCTTTATTAAACTACTTTCTATATAAGTTGCTCTTTGCCAAAAAAAGTTCATATTCAAACACTACTTCTTTCTTCATTTTTTTCCCACTATTCACATTTATATTATCTTCCACAACCTCTTTCTTGATTAAGACCCTAATTAGCCAAAAACAAATTTTAAAAAAGGGAAGAGCAATAAGTTATGGCCATAGAGATTGAGCAACGTCCAACAGTAGTTCGTCTTTCAAACATTGCAACGTCTGCCACTCATGGAGAAGACTCACCTTACTTTGCTGGATGGAAAGCATATGATGAAAATCCATTTGATGAAGTTCACAATCCATCTGGAGTTATTCAAATGGGATTAGCCGAAAATCAAGCAAGTTTTCGATCATCATTATATTTGGCCATGCTAAACTTAACATTAAATATTAAACTTCAAAATCATTTCTTGTATTGTATTGTAGGTGTCATTTGATTTGCTGGAAGAGTACTTGGAAAAACACAAAGACGATGGCGTAGCTGAAATTTCAAGATTCAGGGAAAATGCTTTGTTCCAAGATTATCATGGACTGCTTTGTTTTAGAAAGGCAATGGCAAGCTTCATGGAACAAGTAAGAGGTGGAAGGGCAAGATTTGATCCTGATAGAGTTGTTATTACAGCTGGTGCCACTGCAGCTAATGAGTTGTTAACTTTCATTTTAGCTGATCCTGGTGATGCTTTGCTTGTTCCAACTCCTTACTATCCTGGGTAAACACCATATATATCATATTTTGTCTTTTACATTCATATGGGTGGTGTGGTCAGATTCGATCCTAAGACTTCTGTCTGCTCTGAAAGCTTAAATTGTTAGAGAGAACACACTTTTATTAGTTAATTCTATTCTCAACAATTACTAAATATTTTTTCTTATAGATTTGACAGAGACTTGAGGTGGAGAACGGGTGTGAAAATCATTCCAGTCCATTGTGACAGTTCAAATAATTTCCAAGTCACTCCACAAGCCTTGGAAGAAGCCTACAAGGAAGCTGAATCCAACAACATCAAAGTCAGAGGAGTTCTTATAACAAACCCCTCAAACCCTTTGGGTGCCACCGTTCAAAGATGTGTTCTTGAGGAAATTCTTGAATTCGTCACAAGAAAAAACATCCATCTTGTATCTGATGAAATCTACTCAGGTTCAGCCTTTTGTTGCTCCGAATTTGTCAGTATTGCTGAAATACTTGAATCGAGAAACTACAAGGATTCAGAGAGGGTACACATTGTGTACAGCCTCTCAAAAGACTTGGGACTCCCCGGGTTTCGAGTTGGTACAATCTACTCATACAATGACAAAGTAGTCACAACGGCAAGAAGAATGTCAAGTTTCACATTGATTTCTTCTCAGACACAACAACTATTGGCTTCCATGTTGTCTGATGAGAAATTCACTGAGAATTACATAAAGAAGAATCGCGAAAGGCTGAGAAGGAGATATGAAATGATGATTCAAGGGCTGAGGAGTGCCGGGATTGAGTGCTTGAGAGGGAATGCGGGATTGTTTTGCTGGATGAATTTAAGTACTTTGTTGGAAAAGCCTACAAAGGAATGTGAATTGGAAGTGTGGAACACAATATTGCATGAAGTGAAACTGAATATTTCTCCAGGTTCTTCTTGTCATTGCTCAGAGCCAGGCTGGTTCAGGGTTTGTTTTGCTAACATGAGTGAAAATACCCTAGAAATTGCACTCAAAAGAATACACCATTTCATGGAAACAAGGGGCATACTTCAAAAATACTAATTACTCATCATCATTATTTACAAAAAAAAAAAAAAAAAAATTCTTTTTTGGTTTGGGGATTTTTTTTTTCCAGTTAGGATTGCTACTGGATTATTTTTCAATTATACCCATTCCAAGTATTGGATTTTTCCCTCGGGCCTTGTACCTCGGATTGAATGGTTCATAGTTTAAGATGAATGTTTGAATATTTTTTTCATATTTGTCCTTTCCTTTATTGAAGTTTTATATTTTCTAAGATATAAATTGCACTATTTACACAGTGATATTTATGATTTCACAAACAATAATGAAAATTATGGTTAAAATTATGTCTTTAAATGTTTTTCTAATTAATAGGTGTGTATTGCCTCACAAATTCACTTAATATGGAATAGAGGAAGTACTATATATATACTAGTTTTGACGCACGTGCGTTGCACGCGAATATCAAACCATGCATTACATTAATAATAATGTGAATATTATTAAATTAAAAATTATGTAAATAATTATAAAATGAATGATAAAGTATAAGTTCCTATGAATAGTGGATGTAAGCTTTTTTATGATTACTATTGAAAGTTAGTCACTTTTAAAATATTTTAGTTTCACATTCTCTTAATATACGTTCTCCTCCCTCCCCTATAGTGCCTTAATTTGTTATTATTGTATTGTTGGAATTCTTACTTTTAATATAATATAATATAAATAAATATTGATGTAAAACATAAAAGATTTACTAAATTGGATATGTTTAGTTTGAGTATTATATTAATTATCATTCATGTGAGGGAATATTTAAATTTCATTGAACTTTGAGATTGTCAACGTCTGAAAATCAAACGTGAGTTTTTAAAAATAGAAGAATAGAAAACATAAAAAAAATCGTAGTTTAAAAATGTGAAGAAATCCCTCATATATAGTTAACAAAGGGTAGTATGAGAATGTGCATATTGTTTCTATCATAAAAGTCACAACCATTTGAAAATGTCACAACTCATCGGAAAAGTCAAAAATCTTTGGAAAAATCGTAACCATTCAATATGAAATGATGTCTTCTTTTAATATAATATAATATAACATAAATAAATAAGTAAATATATCAAATATAGATCATATACTAAATTGGATGTTCTAAGAAGAAGAACAATGAAAAACTTCAAAAAATTATAGTTTAAAAATTTGAGGACACCCCTCTTTTTATAGCCAAGAAAGGGTAGTGCATAAAAAATTCATATTGTTTTAAAAAAAGTGTCACAACCCTTTAGAAAAACCACAACACTTCAAAAAGGTCTCAACTCATCGGAAAAGTTATAATTGTTTGGAAATGTCACAACCCTTCAGAAAAGTCACAACTCTTCAGACAAGTCGCAACCCTATAGAAAGTCACAACCCTTCGAAATTAAAGGTCACAACTCAACAATAAAGTTGTAACTCTTTGGAAATGTCACAACCCTTCAATGTGAAAAGGTGTCTGTTTTTAATATAATATAATATAACTAAATAAAATAAAATATATTTTTACATAAGATATACTATATTTGGTGTTTTAAGTTTGGGGTATTATAATAATTTATCATTTAAGTTATATAGTTCATTCTTTTAAGCGAGTACAGAAGATAAAAAAAGATAGATATAGATTTATCTAATTTAAATTTGATATGAAATTTTAACTAATAAAGAAGACTTTTAATTTAAGGATATGTATAATATATAAAAATGTCTTTTAACTTTGTGGTGTTAAAGATGAACCCCCAACAATTAAGAAAAAAGAACACTCATATTAAACTGAATATAATTAAAAGTACAACAACTAAATTGGAAACGGAGGAGTACCTATTAAATCTAGTTTAGACACTTCAAACAAGTTTTTGATTAAATCTTTTTTCTCCAACAGTTTGAGACTTTTCACAGATTGAACACCAAGTTGTAGTTTGTGCAACATAAAATCATTTAACTTCTTGTCAAGTAGAAGTTGTTGCAAAATATATTTATGGTAATGAAAATGAGTACATATTTGGACTCTTCAAACAAGTGTTTGATCAAATCCTTTTTCTCCAACAGTTTGAGACTTTTCACAACTTGAACACCAAGTTGTAGTTTGTGCAACAAAAAACCACTGAACTTCTTGTAAAGTTGAAGTTGTTGCAAAAATATATGTATGGCTATGAAAATGAGTACATATTAGTTATCTAGATAGTCTTCTCGTTTGAAGTTGAGTTTTCCATTCTCCTTGTTGCATCAATTTTTGTTGATCTATTTAATTTAGCCACATAAAAAATTGTAATTGCATAATTGAACTACTATCACAATCTTGCATGTGTTAAGATGAAGAATAGAAAACGTACAACATTCAAAGTGTGAGAAAACCCCCATATTTATATACAACAAAGCATAGTATTAAAAGGTGCTTATTGTGCCTTATTAGATAACTCACAATCCTTCAGAAAAGTTACAACTTTTCGGAAATGTCATAACTCATCGAAAAAGTCACAACTCTATCAAAAAGTTACAATCCTTTGGAAAAGTCACTACCCATCAATATTAAAAGGTGTCAGCTTTTAATATGATATAGAACAAATAAATAAATATAATATAAAGTTACAACATATTTACTAAAATGGGTGTTTTAACTTTGGGATATTATAGTAATTTAACATTAGTATAGATGGGTGTTTTAACTTTGGGATATTATAGTAATTTAACATTCAAGTTAGAGAGTTCATGCTTTTAAAGTAGTATATATATATATATAAAAAAAAAATTCATTTATTCATAGTTCTCTCCCGATTCCTTTTTAGTATTAAAAAACGTATTTTTAATAAATAGGGCAAGTAAAATAGGAAAGGAAGAAGTAATTTTTATGCTTTTGACCAAGTTATGATTCAATTTAATCAAGAAATAAAATGTGTTTCATTTTGAGTTCCTTTCTTTGAGCAAAAAAACTAGTTACACGAAGATTGACTTTTAAAAATGAAATAAAAATAATGTATATTATTTTGTTTTATCAAAACTCAAAAGGACAAGTTTGATCTGTAAGTATTTTAGTTTATTTCAAAATAATTTTTATTTCAAAGGTAAATTAATTTAAAGTGTAATTGAGAAGTTTTGTGTTACTTGGAAATATGGCAACTTGGCCGGTTGTTTTCCTGAAACTGGATTGATACTTGTCAAAAGGAAAACTCACATTTTGGCCTATAAATAGGCATTAACTGTCACTCTGCAAAACACAATTTATATATCTTTGCTTTGCTGTTTCTCCCTCTCTCTCGTTCTCTCCTCTGTTCCTTATGGCTTTCTAATTTAATTACTTTATCTATATTGTTGGTTATTTATTTTATTTTCTAAATCTCTTGCTGATGATAATTAATTTGCTGATTTCTGTATCCTCTATTTAAGATAGGGAAGACTTGTTTAATCCTGGGAAAATATTCACACCGTTAAATAGTTCTTCGGACAGTGTCCAGCACGACTCAAGTATTAATTTACGCACTAATTTTTAAATATCATCGTAGTAATATTTATCTATTTTCAGGACTACTTTTGTTAAATAATAAATTATATTATTATTGTGAAATTTCAATTATTTCCCCAACAATCTAAGAAACTATGACAAATAATACTATACCTGAAATTATTTCTGATACTACAAATGCTGATACTAATCCGTCTACCCCAGTTTCAGTTGTATTACCTTATGCCAAACCATTTCCGGATGTGTCAAATATTGAAATTTTTGCTAATGAAAATTTTAAAAGATTGCAAGAGCATATTTTCTCATTGCTTGATGTTCATGGAGTTGCACATGCTTTAATACATCCTCCACCTAATGCAAACGTTGATAACAAAATTCTGGAATCATGGCAATACGCCAATAAAGTATGTCACCATACTATATTGCAAACTATTTCTAACGAATTGTTTGATGTTTATTGTAGTTGCAAGGAAGCAAAAACTATTTGGGAAGCCTTAATTAAAAAATTTACCGCTGAAGATGCCACCAAACAAAAATTTGTTGTTGGAAGATATTATCAATGGCAAATGAGTGGCGTGAAAGAGATGAAAATTCAAATTAATGAATATCAAAAATTTCTTGAAGACTTGAAGGCTGAAGGAATATCTCTACCAGAAAATTTTTCTGCTGGAGTGTTGATCGAAAAATTGCCTGAGTCATGGAATGATTATAAAAATAACCTAAAACATAAGCAAACAAATTTTACTGTTGAACAAATAATGACTCACATTTTAATTGAAGATACTAATAGAAAGGAGTCATTTAAAGCTAAACAACTAGCTCTCAAGGCAAATTTAGTGCAAAATCAAAGCAGCAAAAAAATAACAGGTATGTCAATAAGTCTCAAGGTTACAGGCCTAATAACCCCAATTTTAAGAAAAAGAAAAGTTGTTGTTTTACTTGTGGAAAACCAGGTCATCATGCAGCTTAGTGTAGAAGAAGAGTTAGAAATGACAATGAAAAAGATTATCCTCCCAAAGCTAATTTAGCTGAAGGAGATGAAATTATTACAACTGTCATTTCTCAGGTGAATCTTGTGGCACATATAAAAGAATGGGCAGTAGACTCTGAGGCTACTCGGCACATCTGTGCAAATCGAGAAGCATGTGCCTCCTATATACCAATAGGAGATAACAATGAAGTAGTCTATCTTGGAGACTCAAGAACTGTTAAAGTCATGGGTAAGGGAAAAGTGCTCCTAAAGCTCACTTCAGGAAAAACTTTAGCCCTTATGAATGTGCTACATGTTCCTACAATACGAGCAAATCTGGTTTCTATAGCTTTGCTAAATAAAGCTGGAATTAAAGTGATATTTGAATTTGATAAGATTATATTAACAAAAAATAATGTGTTTGTGGGAAAAGGCTATTGTAATCAGGACTCTTTGTACTTAATGTTTTCAATAACAACACATCTACTTCTACTTACATGATTGAGTCTATTTCCTTGTGGCATGCTAGATTAGGACATGTTAATGTCTCATATATTAAGAACATGCAATCTCTTGGTTTAATATCTGATTTAGACTCGGACAATTCTGATAAATGTGAAATATGTGCTGAAGCTAAAATTACCAAAAAGTCATGTTTTTCAGTAAATAGAGAAACTGAATTATTATCTTTGATCCACACTGATTTGGGTGATTTGAAACAGACTATGACTAGAGGTGGTAAAAGATATTATGTGACTTTCATTGATGATTTTTCTAGATTTACTAAGTTGTACTTACTTAGAAATAAAGATGATGCATTTAATGCTTTTATTACTTATAAGTCTGAGGTTGAAAATCATCTCGATAGGAAAATCAAGAGAATAAGATCTGATAGAGGTGGAAAATATATATCTTTAAATGTTTTTTGTGAAAAAGAAGGAATTATTCATGAAATAACCCCGCCATATTCACCCGAGTCCAATGGAATAACTGAAAGGAAAAATAGAACTTTGAAAGAAATGATGAATTCCATGTTGATTAGTTCTAATGCTCCTGATAATTTATGGGGTGAAGCTATATTATCTGCATGTCACTTACAAAATAGAATTCCTTATAAAAGAACTAGTAGAACTCCTTATGAATTGTGGAAAGGTTATAAACCTAATTTGAAATATTTAAAAGTGTGGGGGTGCCTTGCTAAAGTTCTTTTGCCTGAACCTAGAAAGAGAAAAATAGGTTCTAAAACTGCTGATTGCATGCTTATTGGATATGCTGAACATAGTGCTGCATATAGACTTCTTGTGTTGAAAAGTGATGTGCTTGATTGCAATACTATTATTGAAACAAAGAATGCTGAATTTTTTGAACATATTTTTCCATTGTGTGATAAAATTTCTCATGCACCTGTTGAACGAAATCATGAAATTACCTCTAATATTGAGGAACTGGGAAGGAGCAAAAGGCCAAGAAAAGAATATTTTTCTTATGGAAATGACTTTCAAGCATTTCTTGTTGATAATGAACCATTAAATTATTTTGAAGCTATATCTTCTTCAGATGCTAAGTTTTGGAAAGAGGCAATAAAAATTGAAATTGATTCAATTATGAAATAAAACATGGATTTTGACTGACTTACCTTCTGGTGCAAAACCTATTGGTTGTAAATGGATTTTTAAAACGAAACTTAATCCTGATGGATCCATAGATAAATATAAAGCTCGGTTAGTAGCAAAAGGATTTTCTCAAAGACAAAATATTGATTACTTTGATACATTTGCACCAGTGACGAGAATTTCTTCTATTCGTATTTTAATTGCCTTAGCATCAATTCACAAGCTTTTTATTCACCAAATGGATGTAAAAACAACTTTCTTAAATGGTGATTTAGAAGAAGATATTTATATGGTTCAACCTGAAGGATGCATTATTCCTGGACAAGAAAATAAAGTTTGTAAGTTAATTAAATTTCTTTATGGCCTTAAACAAGCTCCTAAGTAGTGGCATGAAAAATTAGATCAAGTCTTACTAAAAGACAATTGTGTATCTCTTGAAGTGGATAAATGTGTTTATACTAAAATTGTAGACAATGATTATGTGATAATATGCTTATATGTTGATGACATGCTTATATTTAGTACAAGTTTGACTATTGTGAAAAGTACCAAATTATTTTTGTCTACTAATTTTAATATGAAAGATCTGGGTGAAGTAAATATGATTTTGGGAGTTAAAGTGATAAGGAGTGAAGATGGTATAATGCTGTCACAAGAACATGATGTAGAAAGACTTCTTAAAAAGTTTGAATATTTTGAGGTGACACCTGTAGCCACTCTTTATGATGCTAACTCTCAACTGAAAAAGAATTATGATGACCCAGTTGCTCAGTCTAAATATGCTCAAATTATTGGAAGTAATTGCATTTAATGAATATTAGTAGGCCTGATATTGCCTATGTTGTGTGTAGATTGAGTAGATATACTCATAATCCCAATAATGAGCATTGGTTTGCACTGAATAGACTGATGAAAGATTTGAGGAACCATGAATTATGGTATCATGCATAGTGAATTTCCTTCTACATTAGAAGGGTATTGTGATTCAACCTGGATCTCTGATTCAGATGAGACAAAATCCACTAGTGGATATGTGTTCACCTTAGGTGGTGGTGCAATATCTCGGAAATCAACTAAACAGACGATCATTGCTAGATCGACTATGGAGTCAGAGTTTGTAGCTCTGGAGCTGGCTGGTTCTGAGGCTGAGTGGATAAGAAATTTCTTAGCGAATATCCCTTTGAAAAAGGATGAATTGCCTCAGTGTTTATACACTATGATTGTCAAGCCGCAATTGCTATTGCGAAGAATAAATCTTATAATTGTAAGAGTAGACACATGAAATTGAGGCATGATGTCGTTAAGCAGCTGCTGAGGGATGGAATAATTGCAATTGATTATGTGAAGTCAGAATTGAATTCGGCCGATTCACTGACTAAACCCGTGGGAAGAAAATTAATTCTTAAGACCTCAATAAAGATGGGTGTAAGGCCAATTGATTGTCAATACAGATGGTAACCCAACCTATGTGATTGGAGATCCCATGAAGTAGGTTCATATGGGTAATAACAAGTCAATATTGACACTGCACACTAACTGAGAGTGCTTGAACTGCTACTAAAAATGAGGGATGTGTTATTAACTCTTAATGAATTCATAGCTCTTAACTAAGGATGATGTATTTAAAGCAGTATACACTTGATGAATTCACCTATATGAGAAGTGGAGTGTGGCCGCTCCTATGAGACTTTGGCCTAGTCTCTAGAGCTCTCATGAATACCAGGCATGCGCATGGCCTATTGGCGCAAAATTGTGTAGAACAGCAAAATTACTGTGGTAAAAAAGTGATTGATAAATTCTCTGATTTACAATAAGAATTATTGGTTCATAGAAATATTATATTTCACCAGTAATTCTGTAAATTAAATTTTATCGATCTAAGTTTGGTTCATAGTCCGAAAGACACCAAACCTATTGCATTTTGTCCTGAAAATCTAGCAAGTTATATTTTTTCGTATAAATTCTTTTGACATATGTGGGGGATTGTAAGTATTTTTGTTTATTTCAAAATAATTTATATTTCAAAGGTAAATTAATTTAAGGTGTAATTGAGAAGTTTTGTGTTACTTGGAAATATGGCAACTTGGCCGGTTGTTTTCCTGAAACTGGATTGACACTTGTCAAAAGGAAAACTCACATTTTGGCCTATAAATAGGCATTAACTTTCACTCTGCAAAACACAATTTATATATCTTTGTTTCGCTGTTTCTCCCTCTCTCTCGTTCTCTCCTCTGTTCCTTATGGCTTTCTAGTTTAATTACTTTATCTATATTGTTGGTTATTTATTTTATTTTCTAAATCTCTTGCTGATGATATTTAATTTGCTCATTCATGTATCCTTTATTTAAGATAGGGAAGACTTGTTTAATCCTGGGAAATATTTCACACCATTGAAATAGTTTCTTAGGACAGTGCCCAACACGACTCAAGTATTAATTTACGAACTAATATTTAAATATCATCATAGTAATATTTATCTATTTTCAGGACTACTTTTGTTAAATAACAAATTATATTATTATTGTAAAATTTTAATTATTTCCCCAACATGATCCACAAATCAGAAAAGTATTCTCAAACGTGAGTTTTCTATTCATGAGATCTGTTAAAAACTTGCTTTAAATTCTTTATGCATGGGAACTAAATTTCTCTTTCTCCTTCGTTTACTTTCCTTATCTTATTTTTTTTTTAAATAAAGGTCAGGAAAGTCAAAGCTAATATAATATATGCAATGAAGTTCTTAAATTTTTGGTAAATTATAGTTTCGTCAATGCCGTGTTTTTTGCCTTGTACAAATCATTTGTAAATATTTAAAAAATAATTGAATCATTATAAGGTAATTATAGGTAATTCTATCTAGTTATATGGTATGAAAAGGAAATGTAAACTATACATTTTCTTAAAATATTATTGTTTAAATTGACACTGATATAAAGTCAAGCTCCTTCACTTGCTACTTTTTTTCTATTTGGAAAATGGATGGTGAAGACGTGGAGGAAATGAAGTTTTTGTTTTCGTTTGAACTGATTGTGACTTCTAAAATTTCTTTATTATTAAATGTAAAAGATGGTAATATGTATATTTGGTAATGTTTATATATGGTAAATTTAGGCTATAGTAATATAGGAATTGTAGACCTAATTTGTTTGGCTTTTCGATATCCTAGTAGGTTTGAGATTTGATTAAAAAAATCTGTGAATAAATAAAGGGAAAATTTTCAAAACAGCAATATTTTAGCATCTAATAAGGCCCCTTGTCAACACTTTCAATATTTATTTAAAATGTCAATATTTTGATTTGTTATAATGCTGATTGTATTTATTTAATTTGAAAGAATACAAACTTTTAATAACAGAATGGAGAGAATCATGGGAGAAAATATTTCAAAAAAGGTAAAAATATTTCCCTTAGTTTTTGATCCTTACTTATTTGAACTTTTTTAAATATAATTTTATCTGAAAATGTATTCGGATGAACTTCTTTAAGTATGATTTTTTGTATTCGGATGAACTTCTTTAAATATAATTTTGTGTATTCGGAATTTCGGATGAACCTCTTTAAATATAATTTTGAGTATTCGGAATTTCGGATGAACTTCTTTTTACAAACTGAGCACGATAAATACTCATTTCAATTGAAAAGTTAGACCATACAATTCAAAACCTGATTGTATACCATTAGGACGAATACAAATTCAAATCTAATTACAAACTAGCAGTTATACAAAGTGATACTGAAAATATAAAATGAGTCAAATAAATACAAAATCTATTTTACTAATGCAATTAGTATAAATACTTATATAATGAATACGTAAATAAACTGTATTTTGGTTATTCAGAATTGAAAATGAATACAAAATCAAATCTAAATATAAACTATTTGGATTACAAAGTGATATTGAAAATACAAAATGTGCAAAATAAAATACAAAATTTGTTTTACTGATGCAATTAGGATGAATACATATATAACATAAATAAACTCTATTTTGGTTATTTAGAATTGAGAATGAATAAAAATTCAAATATAACTACAAAACTTGATGGTATACCATTAGGACGAATACGAAATCAAATCTAAATACAAGCTATTTGGTATACAAAGTGATATTGTAAATACAAAATAAGCAAAATAATATAAAACGTTTGTTTAAAATATTCAATTAGAATGAATACCTAAATAGTGAATACGTAAATAAATAGTATTTTGGTTATTTAGAATTGAGAATGATGGACAATTAAGAACATCGATCTGACAATTGATTCATCAAGTTGCATGGATTCAAGAAGAGTTTTTTGGGAACCATCCATAGAGTGACGGCAGAGATCTAGAACCCGATAGGGAAATCGCCCGAGCCCAATAAGCAGAGAAGTTGTGGAGCAGGTCTGGCTCCTGATCAGACGTAAGAGAGAGCAATAAGATATTATACCCCAAATTGCATGAATAATTGCCAGATGTTGAAATCGTACAAGTCGAAGAAATTTCTTAAATAAGTATAGGAGATAACAATGGTGAAAATAGTAGAGATATTTGGGGTAAAAAACTAGAAAGATAATTTAAAATGTGGGGTCTGTTATAAAATAAATAAAAGTAATTAACTAAACTAAATAAGAAGAAAGAAGGAGAAGAAATAATTGTATGTTGCTCAATGATATAAGGAATTGAGAGAGGGAGAACCTTGTCATTACTTTCACTATAATATGTTCATTTTATAGGCCTAAGAAATGCTTGCTTGGGCAAGAGAGAGAGCTACAGTAAGTGGCACTACTTGGGCACCAAGTTTGTCAATAACTTGGAAATATGGGTGGGTCCCACTAAAGAGCCACATGGACATTCATTCTATTTTTTTACAACACTCCCCCTTGGATTTCCATGTAAAAAAAAGTTAAAAAAACAACTATATATATGTAGTTATTCTTAATACGCATTGCTTGCTGCCTCATAAATTGCTTGAAGGAAGCTACTTGTAAGTTGATTGTATGAACCTACTTGTAGAGCTCCTTGTAAGTTGCTTATAGGAACTTGCTTGTGTAAGCTACTTATAAGAACGTGGTTGTGGAGCTTCGTGTAAGCTTCTTATAGGAATCTACTTGAGGAACTGCTTATAGGTATCTGCTTGTGGAGCTGCTTGTAATTGTCTTCTTGATTTTAAGCTCATCCAGAAAATTATGTAATGGGCATCCATAATATGATGTATTTGTTACTCATTGGAGTTCATCAATAGATAATGTACCTCGTTAAATCCTTACTAGGAAAAAACCCTGTGGAAAAAAGTCCTAGTGAAGAAAAAGGAGTTCACATATCTAATAATATGCATTGAGAGCTACCTCATTAAGAACTTTACTAGAAAAACCCAGTGGAATTGGTTAAGGGAAAAAGAGTGCAGCGCGTATTATACTCCCCCTGATTAAAACATCATTTAATCCTTGTAAATAATCCCTCCTAATCTTATTCTTCTTTCCAAATATTATTCTTCTTTGATGGTGAGAATTATCCACTATGGGCAGTGAGAATGGAAACTTACTTGGAGGCTCTTGATCTTTGGAAAGCCGTGAAAGAGGATTATGAAATTAATCCGCTGCCAAATAATCCCACCGTGTCCCAAATCAAGAGTCACAAGGAAAACAAAACCATTAAATCCAAAGCAAAAGCAACTTTGTTTGCTGCTGTTTCGACAACTGTTTTCACGAAAATCATGACTCTCACATCAACAAAAGATATTTGGAATTATCTGAAGAAAGAATATACTGGAGATGAAATAATACGCGGAATGAATTATTAAATTTATTGAGGGAATTCGAATTGCAGAGAATGAAAGAGTCAGAAACAGTCAAGGAATACTCTGACAGATTGCTTAGTATTGTCAACAAGGTAAGATTACTAGGCACTGAATTTAAAGACACAAGAATTGTTGAAAAAGTTCTTGTTACCGTGCCCGAAAGATATGAAGCATGTATAACTACCTTGGAGAACACACAAGATTTGTCCAAAATTACCTTGGCAGAATTGTTAAATTCTTTGCAGGCACAGGAACAAAGGAGGCTTGTGAGGCAAGATGGTATGGTTGAAGGAGCACTAGTAGCCAGCCACAAAACTCAAAGCAAGGGTAAATTTTTGAAAAATTACCCATCTTGTCAGCACTGTGGCAAAATTGGACATCCTCCATATAAATGTTGGAAAAAATCAGATGCAGAGTGTAAGAGATGCAAACAACTTGGTCATGAAGCTGTGATTTGCAAAAGAAAATTTCAAAAGGATGAAACAGTTGTCCAAGTCACCATTGAAGAAGAAGAAAACCACTTATTTGTGGCAACTTGTTTTTCAACCAAAAAAATCTGATTTTGGGATGATTGATAGTGGTTGTACAAACCACATGACATATGAAAGAAATCTTTTTAAAGAGTTCATTCCTATGGAAAATAAGAAAGTCAGAATTGGGAATGCTGATTGTATTCCTGCAAAAGGAAAAGGATATGTTTCAATTAAAACAAATTTAGGTACAAAAATAATTTCAGATGTTCTTTATGTGCCTGATATTGATAAAAGTTTGTTTAGTGTTGGCCAGTTAATAGAAAAAGGATTTAAATTATTATTTGGAGACAAATATTGTCGAATCTTTGATTCTACTAAGCAAGAGATTTTACAAGTTGAAATGAGAGGTAAGAACTTCTCATTTAATCCAACAAAAGATGCACACAAGCCTTGCAAGACAAAGGATGAATTAACAGATTTGTTCACAAGGTCAATTTCAGATGAGACTACAATCTACAATTCCTGATCCAAGAAGGAGTGTTGAGAATATGTCTCAGGATATTGCAGAAATAAAACAGTTAGCTATTTTTAGGTTTTTAAAATTATGTTATTAGAGTCCTATTTGAGTTATATTTAGGAGTTAGTTCTTTTTATTTGTTATTTGAATTAAATTGATAAGTTAGTATCTTAATTTTCTATTTTTAGTTAGGAATTATATCTATAAATGCAAGTCTCTGGATTATTAATAAAATAATTCCCTTTGACAATTCTGCAGTATTTTTTCTCTCAAAATCGCTCTGTTATTTTCTTAATTTCTTGATTAAGAAAACCAACAAAGATCATCTTCCTCCCCTTCATTTTCGTATTCTAACCCTTGTTGACAAGGTAAACAATCATCATCTGAAGACATGTAATCTTCCTGGTGAAGAGCTTTACGATCTTCACTTGTAGAGGACTCCTCATGACTACTGTATTCAGTTTCTAATTTTCCTGAATCAGAATTTAGCATGCTTTTGCAGAGAGATTCTTTGATATTATCATCAATATCAAGGGTTTTGATCTTTTCCTTGACTCTACAATCTTTAGCATAATGACCAAATCTTCAACACTTGTGGCAAGTATCAGATTTGTCATATCTTATTTTAGATTTATAAAATCTCTTCTTTTCTTTACAAGGTTCAGCTCTTCTTTCTTTCTTTTCAATCCTCTTTTTCTTCCACTCTTTATAATCCTTTCTGTAAGATTTGTTCTTGGAAGACTGCTTCTTATCTTTGGAACTTGCTTTAGGAATATCCAAAGCGAACTGTTCACAAAATTCTCCCAATTGTTGTCTTTCATTAAAACGATGTCTTTTAATTTTTTGATTCAACTTGATTTCATTGCATAAAGAAAGTCCTTCTTGTACGCAAGCACTTATAAGTTTACCATATGTATAATCGTCATAATTAATACTATGGCTTTGTCCTCTAAGTCGTAGTATATAATCCTAGTGTTTAATTATGAATATCATAAATTATTATTATCCATAGTATATAATGGGATTATATACTATGGTTTTAACCACTTGTTTGAGACTGAGTTTCTCAAAAGTTCCCATTTGGTATATAATCCTGGGAGGAATTTTAGGAATAGTCCACTTATTAAGTAGATCAAGATGTTGTGGTATATCATATTCTTCTTTTCTACTGTTTTTAACAATAGATCTTCTCTTTATGATATTCATAATTAAACGCTGGGATATTCATAATTAAACACTGTGATTAATAATAATTATTATTAACACTGGGATATTCATAATTAAACACTGGGATTAAACACTGGATAATAATAATAGTTAACACTAGGATAATAATATTAATAATAATAATAGTTAACACTGGGATAATAATAATAATAATAATAATAATAATAATAATAATAATAATAATAATAATAATAATAATAATAATAATAATAATAATAATTATTATTATTATTATTATTATTATTATTATTATTACTAAATCTGTTTTCCCTCCTTTATAATCCTTTCAAATTCAAAAAGATGATGAGATTGTTTATTTTAATGCTTTTTCAAAATTATTTGAAGATAATACTGCTCTAGTAACTACTCAGCATATTAATGTCATGATTAAGTAGAAAAATTATGCTAACATTTATATGAGCATTTTGGGTGAGCAAATCACTTCTCTGCATGATAATGTTGATAAACTACTTTTGAAACTCAGTTCCAATTCTAAAGCAAAAGAGAAAGTACACAACACTAGCATCCAGCCTCCACCGGAAATTGGTGATTTCAAGTTGAAAGACTTCTCAGATCTGGAGAATTTCTTGAGTAAGACTTTTAAAGGCAACAGTCTAAAGCCTTTGAAGGTTGATAACCTTTCAGGAGGAGAAAGCAGTCATAAAAAGGAGTTTTCTGATGATATTAATAAAATCTCAGAAAAATATACTAGAAAACAGGTCAAAAGGATGTACTACTATCCTAGACCTACTGCTCAGGATGTGCTCTTGGAAGAACATGAACATATTATATCTAATAGTTATAAAGGAAAACAAATCTATGAATGGAACATAGGTGGTTACACAGATAGACAGATTTATACAACTGTACATAAAATGCTCATGTACAACACTATCTGTAAGACGAACAAGAATAGTGATAAAACTATTGCTGATATGATAACAACAGGGTTTACAGGCCAATTAAAAGGCTGGTGGGATAACTACCTAAACCAAGAACAAAGGGATAAAATCCTCCAAGTAGTAAAACAAGAAGGAGAACAGGATTTTACCCAAAATGTTGTTTATACCCTTGTTCTAAATATCATAGAACATTTTTCAGGAAGATGGTTGGATAATAGCGAGACCATAAGAACTTTGCTCCAAAACCTTAGGTGCAAAACCCTTACATCTTTTAGATTCTATAAAGATGTTTTCCCTAGCAGAGTTATGGAGTTACTAGAGTGTAATATCACTCATTGGAAATCCAAGTTTATAGATGGATTACCGGCTCTTTTTGCAGAAAGAGTTAGGAAAACTCTTAGAGGAGAAAGCCATAGTATTAACTATGACGATTATACCTATGGAAAACTTATAAGTGCATGCGTACAGGAAGGACTTTCTTTATGCAATGAAATCAAGTTGAATCAACAGATTAAAAGACATCGTCTTAATGAAAGACAACAATTGGGAGAATTCTTTGAACACTTCACTTTGGATATTCCTAAAGCAAGCTCCAAAGATAAAAAGCATTCAAAGCATTCTTCCAAAAATAAATCTTCTAGGAAGGACTTTAAGGAGTGGAAGAAAAAGAGAATTGAAAAGAAAGAAAGACGAGCTAAACCTTATAAGAAAAAGAAAAGATTTTATAAATCTAAACGAAAGCTTGACAAGTCTAATACTTTTCACAAGTGTGGAAGATTTGGTCATTATGCAAAGTATTGTAGAGTTAAGGGAAAAATAAAAACCCTTGATATTGATGATAATATCAAATAATCCCTCTGCAAAATCATGCTAAATTCTAATTCAGAAAAATCAGAGCTGAAGATAGTAGTTGCCAGGAATCCTCTACTAGTGAAGATCTCAAAGCTCTTCATCAAGAAGATTACATAACTTCAGATGATGATGGCCTACCTTGCCGGTTAGAATGTGATGGGAATGAGGAGGAAGATGATCTTTATAAGATCTATTCCCAGTGTAAAGAATTGAGCATTAATGTCATTGATAATGACAAAGTAATAGAGCTCTTACAAAGTGTAGAAGATCCGGAAATAAGAGCTCAAATTACTGATAAAATTAGTAATACCTCCACCTCTAAGAATCATATCACAGAGGAGATCCCCACCAAAGAAGGTTCATACACCATGACAGAGGTAAAGAATCTTCTACTAGAAAGAAGGAAACGTATAAGTTCTCCTACTACTATCAGTGATCTAAAACAAGAGATTAATAATCTCAAAGAAGACATTCAAAGGTTAAAAGAAAAGAATGTCACTATGGAGGTTAGACTCGATAATATCGAAAGTCTAAAATAGTTGGGTAATAGCTCTGAATCATCTTCTTATGAAGAAGATAGTAAAGATCTTAATTTTCTAAAAACTCTTAATTTTGGTAATAAGAAAGGAGATTTTCTACAAAGTCTGTAAGCTTTTACCTCCCAAAAGTTTTATACAAAAATTACTCTTCTCATAGATTATAATTACAAAAAAGAATTTACTGCTCTTATAGACAGTGCTGTTGATTTAAATTGTATTTAAGAACGGCTTATTCCTTCCAGGTATTTTCATAAAACTACTCATAGTCTTAGGTCTGCAAATGGTAGCAAAATGGGTATTGAATATAAATTGCCCAAAGCTTTTATATGTAAAGGGAAAAATAGTATTCCTCAAAGTTTTGTATTAGTAAAAGATATTACTAACCAAATTATTTTAGGAGTACCTTTTATAAATGAGATATTTCCCCTTACTTATTGGGATAATAAAAAAATTATTGGTACTCGGAATGAAAAACCTTTTATATTAGAATTCATTACAAAACCTTTTACAAGAATGATAAATGAACTTTCATAAAAAATGATTTTAAAAAATAATCAAGTTAGTTTTATCAAAGGAGAAATTAATAGTACTGAGATTGGTAATATTCTTCAAAATCCAAAATTACAGGATAAGATTGCTATTTAAAAAAATTAGTTCTCCCTTGATATTTGTGGAGATCATCCAAATGCTTTCTGGAACAAGAAAAAGCATGTTGTTAGCCTCCCATATGAGGTACAATTTAGTGAGGATAATATCCCTACGAAAGCAAGACCCTGCCAGATGAATTCCAATTATCTGGAATTATGCAATAAGGAAATTGACTCCTTACTTCAGAAAGGCCTTTTAAGGCATTCTAAATCTTAAAGGTCTTGTACAACCTTTTATGTTAATAAACATGCTGAGCAAGAAAGAGGTACTCCCACGTTAGTAATTAATTATAAACCTTTAAGCAAAGCTTCAAAATGGGTTAGATACCCTATCCCCAATAAAATGGATCTCTTGGATAGAGTATAAGATGTGATTCTATTTTCAAAATTTGATTTAAAATCAGGTTATTGGCAGATTCAGATAACTGAGTCAGATAGGTTTAAAACTGCTTTTAATGTCCCTATGGGACAATATGAATGGAGCGTTATGCCTTTTGGTTTAAAAAACGCTCCATCAGAATTTGAAAAGATTATGAACGATATTTTCCTGCATTACAACAATTTCATAATCGTTTACATAGATGATATTCTTGTATTTTCCAAAAATGTGGAAACTCATTTTAAACATCTTGATTTGTTTAAAAAAATTATTATCCAAAATGGCTTAGTAATATCCAGCCCCAAAATGGCTTTGTTCCAAACAAATGTTAGATTCTTGGGTCATAACATTATGAGGGGTAACATTAGCCCTATTACTAGAAGTATTGAATTTGCATCCAAATTCCCCGATATCATGACTAATAAAACTCAGCTACAAAGATTTCTTGGAAGTCTTAACTATGTTGCTCCTTTTATAAAGGATTTAGCCAAGGATACGGCTATATTGTATGACAGGCTCAAGAATAATCCTAAAGCCTAGTCTAACGATCATACGGAAGCAGTTAAAAGGATTAAGACAAAAGTGAAAAACCTTCCTTGTCTTACTCTTGCCAACCCCAATTTGGAGAAAATGGTTGAAATAGATGCCTCGGATATAGGATATGGTGGTATCCTAACACAATATTGTCCTAATAATAAACATCATTATATTATTCAATTCTATTCGAGTAAATGGAATGATGCTCAAAAAAATAATGCCACTGTTGCAAAGGAAATTTTGGCCATAGTCAAAACTGTTTTAAAGTTCCAAGGTGATCTTTATAACAAAAAGTTTTTAATAAAAATTGATTGCCGAGCAGCAAAATTTATGTTTAATAAGGATTACAAACATGATGTTTCTAAGCAGATGTTTGCTAGATGGCAAGCTTTATTAGCACCATTTGATTTCGACATTCATTATAAAAAAAGTACAGATAATAGTCTTCCTGATTTTCTTACAAGAGAATACTTGGAATAATCTTTATTTTTCTTTCAGGATGAGACCTGCATGGCCTCAGCCCTCAAGGAGGGGAAGAGGAATGACAGGAGCTGGAAGAGGAGGTCATATCCTCGCTCAAATAGGAAACAAGAAATTAATAGCAGCAAATAGTTCTTCTACGAGTGGTTTTAATACATATCATCCTATGTATAAGGAATTCTTGGATTTTATGCAATCCAAGCAGAAAAAGGATGATACTCCTCCAACTTATTCCACAGTCCTCATAGAAGAAGAGGGCACATAAGTATTTGATCAAAATACTAAAAGAGAAGTTATACTTCTTTTAGAATACAGTGATTTGCGATGGAATAATGACCCATGACAGTTAATGTCCAGGTATTTGGATTCAGTTTGTTACGCCTGCTTATAAATATAGGATGCATTATGAGATGATACTCTGAGCAACAGGGTCGGGTGAATTCCAACATTTTTACCCAGCCAACACAAGAAAATTTTATAACTTTTCAAAGATCATTGTAAAAAGAGTTTTGACTCCAGAGGAATGGGGAATGAGCCCCTTAAAGGAAAGGGATTATAACCACCCAGAGCAAAAACTCGCAGTAAAGTATAATTACTGGGATGGGATTATGTGAACAACTTTAATAAAATTTTATTATATGAGAATGCTAATAGAAAGCATTCATGGTTCATAAAAATATGTTCTCATGTATTCAACCAACCAATTCCGAATTGGTTTTCTAAATGGTGGGCTTTATATGGCCCTTCAATAAAATTTCTACCAGAACCCTACAAGAAATTATATTCTGAATGGATAGACATATCCCATAAACTTATAAGTTTAGAACAAGATAACATCTTCTTTGAGGGAATGTCCTTGATGTATTTCTTTATAGAATTCTCAATCCCCAGGATTATGAAATGGTCTGTACAAGTTAATAACACTTCTGAAGAGTTCCCATGCCTACATCAAACTTTTTATACAAAGTATTGGAACAAGTTGATACAAAAGGACCTTGAAGGTAAAATTCATGGTAGGTAAAATTCATGGTCAAGAGATTGTAGATTTAATAAATGAAACGATCGACAAATATCATAATACAGATCGATTGAAACCAGAAGGATATGATCTTAGTCCTTTTAAACAGATTACAAGAAAACTTCAAATGAAGAAAGGAATAATATCTAAATGAGAGGCAATAGCCATGTACATGGAAGAAGTGAAAAGAGATCTAATATAAAATCTCGATATAGATATTAGAGATGATATTTCCATGGCGTCAGCAAGCCACACCAATAATGATGATGAAGCATGCATGGCAGGAGAAGCCCAGAGTGATAACAACAATGATGAAATTGACATTGATGCTCTTCTAAAAAAATTCCAAGAGCAAGTGGAAGAATCTTCCGACAAAGCCACCTGCAAGTGAAAAGATAAGATGTAAAAGAAGACCCCACAAAAATTGAATAATTGGGGTAATAAGCCAAACAACTCTAATAAAGAAGGCCAGAATGATATGTCGGCCATATTTTGTAGTGGAGAAGCCACGCCTAGTTGTCGGGCTTATCTCTTTTCTATTGGCCATTGGAAAGTGTGTGGGACACCTTATATTATCGTTTTAGATTCCTCAACCTCTATGTAAAGAGGAGGAACTCTCTTTAGTTAAGCAGGTTTTGAAAAACCCCTCTCTCTCTATCTCTCTCTCTCTCAAGTATTGTAATATTTTCTTCAGTAAAAATTTGAATAAAAAAGCTTTTAGTTGGGTTTGTACATCACAGGGTCCGGAGTTCTACTCCAGGGATTGTTCTTATTTTCGATTTATAATTTTTCTTTATGCACTAAAGCCTACATGATACGCTAAATTATTTTTGTTGGACTATAACATACTAAGTTACTATAAGATATGGCGATTGTGTCTATTATTAAGAAGGTTTGAACAGTAATACTAAGGTCAAGTGTAAGTATCTGGGTAGGTTATGGAAAGGTTGTCGAAGAAATCTGTTGGATTACTCGTTAGCCAGGAGGGCGTGTATGACGGACCCGAAGCTTTCATTAACTATTGCCAGGAACCTTTATACCTGTAAAGGCACCTTGAATAAAACTGAACGATCCTTCAAAACTTTGGTATTATTATTATTATTATTATTATTATTATTATTATTATTATTATTATTATTATTATTATTATTATTATTATTATTATTATTATTATTATTATT
>JAJOOR010003928.1:0-55267 GCA_036250505.1 Solanum acaule | reverse complement strand
CCCCCCCCCCCCCCCCCCCCCCCCCCCCCCCCCCCCCCCCCCCCCCCCCCCCCCTAGAGTTGAACTATTTCTTACACTTAACTTTTCCCACTAATTCTTTTGCAGGGAAATGATTGCCTACATTGCGAATACTTTAATATTCATATTGAGGTAAGACTCGGTAACAATCCATTATACCTCCCTCTGTCCCTAATTACTTGTCCACTCTTTAATTGGCACACCTATTAAGAAAAAAATTATTGACATAGTGAGTTTACCATTTTACCCCTATTAATTATGAAGTGGATGAATTAAAAACTTAAGATTTTCAAGAAGTTCTACTTTTTTCAAAGTAATTAATTGAGGGTATAATAGGTAAAAAAAATTGTCCTTTCTTGACTTGTCAAAATGGACAAGTAATTAGGAACAACTAAAAAAGGAAAAGTGGACAAGTAATTAGGGACAGAGGGAGTAGAAACTAATGTTGTTTCTTTTCTTTTGTCTTAATATCATTTTGTTCCTTTCTATGGTACATAAGGAGATTTCCTCTAGTTGTATGCTATCTCCAATTAAAGCGATAGATCTTATTGCATTTGTTATTGTGCTACTCTTTTCTCAGGGAGTTGTATTTCCCCTTTTCCCCTATATTAATATCTAGTAAGTAGTGTTGTTAAAGCGTACCTGAAGGTCCCTTGGTGCATGGTTGGTTATTATCCTCTTTCTTTTTTTTTTTGGTTATTGAATCAATAATGTTGCTCATATGCTCTAACTTCTCGCAGCGGAGTTATCATAGCTCAAAGCATCTTCAGTATCGGAAATCTCGAGAACAATACAGGTAGTTCTTCTCCCTGTGTTTATTATGTAATACTTCACTTTTTGTAGATGGTTAACAACTGTTCTCCTATTAGTTGAAGTGTGTGGTACACGCTGCACATCACAATAAGTTGGCAAGCGTCCTGATTTGGCACCCAATTTAGTAACTAGAAGAGTCTCAGTCATTCTTAAATCATTTTCTTGAGAATCGCAAGTAGTTGGTACTTTAGGAAGTGCTGGAACTTGGACGGTGAAAGTCGTGAGACTCATGTCCTGAGCCAATTGTTCTCCTGTTTTTGAATGTTGAATAATCACATTATTAGAACGAAAACAATTAAGTACTTTGGTTAATTTTTAATGGCTATTAAATAATAAGGGAATTTAGAAAAATAGAGAACGTTGGACAAGGATGTTGAAGTAGTAGGTCGAGTAATTCCTACCACTTACAGGAGTAATAAGTTGATTAATCAAGATCATTGAAGGTAATGAACTACGAGTATGAAAGTGGGACATAGCCTTTGGTTGTTGGACATGTGACCAGATGCACCTGAGTAAAAAAAATCTAGGACTCAATCAGGAGGATTTCCTGGGAAAAACCAGAGTGATGAGATCCTAGGGAGACAGCAAGTTGAGGTGTTGTCGCTGGACACTTCAGGAGATGCATATATTGATCACATTTCACATTTTTATATTGAAATAACCAACTAACAAATTGCCAGAACCACTGACCAGCACCAAGAGTGTGGTCTGAGAGAAAGCTGACCTTGGGAAAGATAAAGCAAACAAAATTAGCAGATTGGCAGTCCAAAAGTATTGCAAGAACAAACAGACCGACTGCGGCACCAACTAGCGTTCCAGTAGCAAACGGAAGTGCCAACCAAAGGCCAAAGACTAAGCACAGTTTCAACCTTATAAATCTAAAGCTCTAGATGGAAAGAAACCAGAGAATACCTAAAGGCAGCAACCAATGCAAAGCCTGCAATTAACCAACAATGAACACTGGCGAAATCTTAGCTAACAGCAAAGACTAGGCTATGATACCATATGAAGGGATAGATTTGGTGGAAAACTATCTTTATTAGGTTGTGCATATCAATAATATTAGTTGTAGAGTTATTTACATGAAGAACAAAATAGTGGGTATATACACTTAAGTTTCTAATTTATTTACTATTTATTATTTAACAGACCAAAGAAAGGGGGAAACAGGTAAAGACCCAAAGAATCACCATTGATGCTCATATGCATCACACCTCAGGTTAGGTGTTGTTGAGCACCTGCCTAGTTTGTGAGATCCCTCCTTAGATTCAGTCTTATTGAGATTTTATGAACATTTTTCTTAGATTCTTTCCACTACAATAAATTTCCCAGATCAAGAAAATTTCTTTTATTTACACAGTAATAATGTAGGGAGATCGTGGGGCTATGTCTTTCTTCTCTATATCATTCTTCAAGTAGCTCGAACCATAGTTGTTTTTGCGTTCTATCCTGCCCTTTGCTACTTCGGTTATGGTTTGAATTGGAAAGAAGCTATCATCATCATATGGTCTGGTTTGAGAGGAGCTGTTGGTTTGGCACTCTCCCTATCTATTAAAGTAAGCCCTTCTCTGCTCACTTGTGATTCCATATTTTTTCCTGTATCATGTAACTTGAGGCTTAGATTCAAATGTGCACCGAAGATATATTATCATTTTGTGTTGAGAATAATTTTTACTTGCATAACTTGCATGTCTAGTATGATTTGTACTGGTATGAAATATACTCCTAAGATAATAAGGTGTATAATGTGTAGATACCAGTATTCTGCTCCATTAAGTACTGATGCACTTTCCGGATTGCTTTTATTGGTAGGTATACCCACCCCCACCCCCCCAAAAAAAAAAAAAAAAAAAATTAAAGTATAAATAAATAAAAATAATAGTAAAAATAAAATAAAATGGAGGCTTGCTGTTACTAGATCTGAAATTGAAGTGCTTCAATTTAGTTTGAACCGACCGACTAAGCGGTTAAACTCAATATTTATGGAGAAGATACCTTTGATTTGATATCGTACATCAATTAGAGTTAGAGCAATAGAACTTATCACCGAGTATCCTAATTGTTTGAGAGCATAAGAAGCTGATCATTTTCTCACTTATTTTTCAAGCTTTATGGAGCATATCCACAATGTAGGCGCTGGAAGAGGGATGCTATGTTTTCTTTTACTTAATAACATTTACACATGGTTTTCTTTCTTAATTTCCAGGATGCTAGTGGTGATCCAAAGTATCTCAGCTCAGAAACTGGAGCTATGGTATGTTTTTATTGACGAACGATTGCAATATAGCAACAGTTCATTTGCCCTGCTTTTGGAACTCATTGATTCATTGCCATAATTTACTTGTAGTTTTTAAGCATCTATTATCAACTTTCTTTGACATGCAACTGAAACTCTTTCCTTTATGGTACAGTTTGTTTTCCTCACTGGTGGAAGTGTGTTACTGACACTCATTATCAATGGATCTACCACACAATTACTTCTAAGTCTCTTTGGTGTGGATGCTCTATCAGAAAGTGAGGTAAAGTTCTGGTGTAATTGAAGTTCTGCCCTTGATATTGTGATTCATGATGTCATTTTATTTAGTTTCATGTTGAGTGTTCAATATCAGTAATTACCCTTTTCATTGAAAACCTGAAGGCTTTACCTGTGCTTTTGTGTATATTCAATCTTATCAATCAGCTTTTTGGTGTTATGGATTGAGAGGAATCCATGATGTTCGGGGAAAAGGAGCATTTTTTACATAACTTGAAATATAAATTCCTGTATTTAGTAATTATGTGCAGAATTCTCCAATTTTTTTTGGAATGTATAACTTGATAGACTTGGTAACATCACTGCAGGAAGTTGGATGTGAACTAACCTACACTCCGCTTGTACTAATCCAAAGCATCACCTTATTGTTGTCTTTCTCTATTTTATAAGATTGCATTTACTTAAAAAAGTGAGTACTATGCTACCTGCATGTCTTTAAACCATCTCATCCTCTGATCCTCACTTTGTTCATGGCCTTTGTAAGCCTCTCAATGCACAAGGATCATCAGTTTGAACTCATATTAGCCCTATTTCCTGATAAAATATTTTCATGTAAATCTGAAAAGAAATATCTGGAGAGAATTAACAGTCAAAATTATATTTGCAGAGAATTAGCTAATTCATTCTGGTCTTTGTTAAATTCAAATATGTGGCAAATTACTAAGAAACATACCCGGTGTACTCAACCACTGCATGTATATCCATATTTGAGATGTGGTCTTTTTGTTGCGAGAGCCATCCTGCTTATAGTACAATTTGTTTCAGAAAATCATGGTCAATTATGCAAAGCATCAACTATTGAGAAAAGCTGAAGAGTTTTCCAGAATCTGTAGTGGAAGCAATAATCCTTTTGATTGGATAACTGTTGGAGGTTATGCCACTTGCATAAAAGATGTCTGTGAAGACACAGTTTGGCCTCCCTGTACGACCAATCATGGCTATCTAGAAATAGATGATATGAAGACTATGAGAGTATGCTTTCTGAAAGGTCAGCAACTGCATCCAGACTAGTTGCTCTATAGTTTGCTCTTACAACCTTTCTGGTGTCTGGTACCTGCATTTCTCATCTGGGCTTTCAGCTTCCCCCTTGCTTTCTTTTGTAAGTGTTGCATATCAGATATTGCTTCTCTGATCTATTTGATTGATAGGTTATTGATGTTGTACATTGATCATGAACTAGGGCCCTTATTTTGTAAGTTAAACTTAAAATATTTTCAGTCTGTTCGTATGAAAGACCTGCATGTTCTTCTCCTCCAAAATCCAAGGAATATAAGGAATTGAAGAGTTAGAAAGCAGTGTGAAGTTCTCTAATAAGCTGAACCTTGACTATTTTGACTATTTTTTACATCAGGACCCGATTGGTAGGGGATACTGTGATGGTACATCATGCAGAAATTTGCTTCTAGAACATCTATCTTCTTTACTGTATCTCTGCATCCCTTCTTGGTAACGTTTCAATAGTTCATTAAAAACTAGAGCCTCTATTTTCCTCTGCTAATAGGAGTAAGCATGCAATTTCATTTTGTCCATAAATCTTAAACACATACATGCGATCTTGAAATTTTGCCACCTCGAAAATCCTAATAGATATGTAAAGCGGTACACTTGATTTCTTTTTGTTCTTCATTTAAATATTCACCCTGTGGACTTTATTCAAGGTGACACTTCTTTTCTCCTTTTGTCTTCCATTCTTAATGCCTTTACATGGGGCTTCAGTTATTTGCATTTGGTTTTGCTACAGCTACTCGTGAAGCTTACTGGTCAACATTCAATGAGGGGAGGATAACTGAATCCAGTATCAGTGTTTTGATGGAGTCAATAGATGAGGCAATCGATCTGGTGACTCAGGGATTACATGACTGGAATTATATTTCTACTCGCCTCAAGTTTCCAGGATATTATAAATTCTTCAGCACAAGTGTTTGTCCTCCCAGACTGACAAGGTGGTTTGTGCTAAAGAAATTACAGGATAGTTGTCATATATGCTCTGCATTTATCCATGCTCACAGAATCGCAAGACAGCTTCTTCTTGACTATACTGGTAAGAGTGAGTACCATCTTCAGATAAAAAGAATGTGGCTGATACAGTAGGTAGATTGCGGAATAGTTCTTATATGTAATCAGATTCTAACAGCAATGGTTTTGTATGTGTGCTTTTTCTTTCTTAACATCAAATGTCAAACTCCTACTCTTTGAGAGTTGTGCCTCCTGTTCGTAAGGGTTCCTTTTTTCCCCTTGTTTCTTTGCCTTTCTTTGTTGCACAACTCTAATACGAATCCAAGTCTTCGTGGATCTGGGAGTTGTGGAGTTGGCTCCTGAAGTCATCTAACAATCTCTCTACATTTTAAAGGTGATAATGGAAATGCTGCAATTGTTGTTGCTGAAAGTGAAGTTGAAGAACTAGAAGCAAGGAAGTTTCTAGAAAATGTCAAGAATTCAATGCCCGAGGTTTGTGAATGTTTTCATGGTAATCATGCATTGTAGCTCTTGTTTAGATAGCTCATTGACCATTTGACTGTCAAGAGTTTGCAACATGGTTTTCTTAAATTCACGTCTACTTGCTGGAATATAACACTATGCATGCTCTGCAGTTGTTCGAATTAGAGGATGATGAGTTGTGCATCTGAGCTTCCTTCCTTCTGACCAGAGTGGGTTGCTCAAATGTTAAGCACCCTCCACCTCCAATCTTGAGGTTGTGGGTTTTACTTTTGAGTCACCATGGGAGCGGAGTGCAGAACTCCTGGGGAGGGGTCAAAAAAATTATCTAAAGACAATGTGCAAAATCATCCATGAGCAAATTTTCTTATAAAAAAAAATCAAAACCATGCAAGCTTATCAGACACTTTCATCTAAATTAACCCTTTTAATTCTCTCGATTCTAGATCATACATCAAACCGAATCAAGGCAAGTTACATTTTCAATGCTGAAGTGTCTGGATGAATGTCTCAGTGATATGGAGAAAGATGGGATTTTAACTGAGAAAGCTGTGCTGCATGTACATGATTTGCTTCAGGTAACTGTATTTCATGCGTCAATTTCCAGCGCCATAGCATTGTTTTTGTGTTTTGTTTATTGACTTACTGTTATTGTGTATAAATGTTTTTCAACTCCAAACTAGAATGACCTTGAAAAGCTCTTGAGAAGTCCTCCTTCAGTAAGGATCCCAAAGTCAGGAGATGTCCTAAGTATCCATCCTTTGTTGGCAAACCTTTCTCCTGCTATTCAAAGTGATTTGGAATGCTCTGTGAATAGTATATTGAAGACACCAGGTTGTACACTCTACACCAAGGGTTCCAAGCTGACAAGTGTTTGGCTGATAGGAAATGGATCAGTTAGGGTAAGTAAAGGATGCATAAAGCATCTATCCAAGAATCCATATTTCCAGATAGCTAGCATTAATTGTATTTATGTTTGGTCATTGAAAAAACATTCCTTCTTTCTTCTCCAGTCGAGAAGGAGCCCTTTTCCTATTCATTGTCATGTGGATTCAACATATCATCGAGGAAGTGTTTTAGGTCTATATGAGGCTCTTGTCGGAAAGCCATATTTGAGTGATATGGTGACAGATTCTGTGGCTCTCTGTCTCGAAATTAAGCTGGAGTCGATCATTTCAGTACTGGCCCGTGGAAATGGAGTAGAAGAACTGTTGTGGAAGGTGATCTTTGACAATCTTTCCACGACTCTAAGTGCAACTCAAGCATTTATGTTATCAGAAACATCACAAATAAGTACTGTTGTAGTTGAACATACATGAGAAAATGCTGCTGTCTAGCGTGGCTTCAGATGACTGAATTTTACTTTCTATTTATAAATCAAAGGTTTCATTTATCTATATAAAATTAATGAAAAAGGAAAAGTTTCGCTATTTAGTTTGACAAGTTCTTCATAAACAAGGTATGATATTTTCGGAATTTGATGATCAATCTCATGTGCAGGAGTGCACCATTGTTGTGTCTAAGCTCTTGGCGCCTGATATGTTTAAGAAATTCTCAATGCAAGAAGTAAGAAGTATTGTTGATGAAAGATCAGTCATGAATACTTTCTCAAGTCAAGAAGTAATAGAAACTTCTCATCATTCCATCAACTTCCTGTTAAGTGGTTGCTTGAGAGATCAAAGTACCGAACAACTTATTGAGTGCCCAGCAGTATTACCATGTTCCATTTTGAGTGAAAGCATCCCGTACAGCAGCGCCAACGGAACGGGTAGGTTTCCTCATTATAATGTCTCCTCATCTGAACTGTTGCTACCAAAATTTAATTCCTTGTTAGTTTGATCAGTAACACTCAGCAGAAAAAGGGATTTTTCTTCATCTTTTTTGTTGCAAATCCTCATTTGCCTGCACGCTTCTTCGTGCTGTTTATAAACTTTGTTGTCATAAGGTTATACTCGAGTAGGGTTGTTTTTGCATTGTCTGGATGCTCATGAATAAATGTTTCTCAAAGAAAAAGAAAGAAAGAAAATGGTTGCAGAACTTACCCGACTGCTGGTTTTCTCCTACTATTAGTTGACTTCTTTCTTGCTTTAAGCAATACTTAGAACCTAAGGGAAGTAACTATTAGGGGTGTCTTCCTTGAAGTATTCCTGTAGTATGGTTTTCTAACTTAGATGCTTGGTGCTTTTGTAGCTGAGAGTTCTGGATCATGTTCTTATTCGAAGTACAAAGTTGTGAAACCAGCAAGGATAGTTCGAATAGACATTTCAGCAGTATGAGAGTTGGCCATGCATTAGAAAGAAGCAAAAATTGGTAAGCCAAGGAGATAACAAAATGTCTAACATTGAAATGCGTGGATAAGTTGGTCGTAGCTTTTTCATCTTTCAAGAGTGTACTTGCTGTCATTCTATGACTTCACTTTTCCATCACAAAAAAGCTGTGAAGTTACTTGTCTTCATTTTTTTCTTTGCGGGGCTAAGATTGTATATGCCCATTCTATTTCTGATGTCAGTGCAATTTACACTGCTTGATAATTTATGTAAAAAGTCTGCAGTTGCAACTTTAGTATATACTCCCTCATTGTACTGCTTAAAACTCAAGGTATAAAACCATTGCATGTTTGAGTTTTCCTCCAGAGTTGTACACTTGTACTCTGTGTGTGTGACCAAATGTTAAGCTTTTTCAGCAAGTGGAAACTTCACTCTCTTGGAGTTTTTGCATGTCTGCACTTTCTTTTACCATGAAAATTAGCAACATGTATATATTTCTGTCTGGATTCTTAACAGGGTTGCTATTGTATATTCCATTGTTTCTTTTGTTATAATAGATATTGAATACTCATCTGATCAACACTCATCTTTACTACATTTTTTTTTCATCTTTACTACTTGTGTACTGCTTATGGAATTTAATTCCATGGGATTGTGCTATTGGACGATCTCATCCGTTCACATATTGCACAAACATGTTTTTGATTTTTCGGATATATACATGATTCTGTTTGTGCACATTTCAGTCAGTCAACTATTGGCTCTACAACGATTGTTAAACGTTACAAATATTCATCTATATGTGGTTAACATTCATTTTTGATGACAAGTTCCTACAAAGTAAAGTAATTTGGTTTGAACTTATTAAAGTGTGTGACCATCTCATCTAAAAGCTTAAGTTGTCAGAGAGAGCACACTTTTATTAGTTAATTGTATTCTCAACACACCCCCTCACATGCGGGCTTGATTTTCTTTTCATGGACCAAGCACGTGAAAATTCTTTTTGATATGGTTGAATGTGAGATTCGATCTTAGGATATCTGTCTACTCTGATACCATGTTGAAGTGTATGACCATCTCATGTATACTTTGATTACTTAATTGTATTCTCCACAACTATTAGGAACTGTTTATTTTAAAGGAAATTCATAATGTGCTGTGATGGTCGATTATTTTACTTGAAGTATTATACTTGTTATTTCTCAAGGGAAAAAAAGTTTATCTTCCGCTCTCCTTGTATAGGTTGATAAAGGGCCGGTGGATTACCTGGAAGCTAAGTCGAAGATCTCGGTGGTCTTGTGAGTGGTTGATAAACTGTGTGCAGTTTCAACAAGACTATGCTACAAGGTTTGTGTAAGTCGTATTCCTATCCCACCTTATTTTCTTTAATTGTATCCGATGTATGATATTTGCTTTGGGGTTTGATTATTCCGAATTTGCGCTGAGAAAGTCCATTTTGGGAGGTAAAGCTCTCTGAGCAAAGGCGACCCATTCTTACCCCACCATATGAGTATCATAGATAATAGGACAACAACAATATACTTAATGTGATCCCACAAGTGGGATTTTGAGAGAGTAGCATGTAAGCAGATGTTACTCCTATTTTGTGAGGTAAATAGGCCATTTCTGATAGACCTCAAGAAAGAGTATCATAGGTAATATCTTAGCAAAACACACAATATGTTCTTGTGGGCCTTTTCTAATTTGGAAAAACTTTAGTTGGTAGCCCATGCACAAAAAAATAAGTTGCACGTTGCACCAATAACAAAAGCAATGGATACAGACAAGTCAAAAATATAGTCATGCATATTCCTATTTCAATTAATAGTATTCTCGTTGTTGTCATATTCCCTCGATTTTTTTATTTTTTTTTGTGACTAATTCTTTTCCTTATACTAAATACAACTATTATTAAGATTAGAGTAAATAGCATTCAGATTTTCGACACAGAACTCGATATATTTGTGAAAAAAATCACTAAAATATCAATAAATCATATTGATTCTCCAAAGGTCCATGTCCACTAGCACCCCATATTAGTGTCTGGTTTAATGTTACGTCAATTTGAGCTTGCTTGATTTGTACCATTTCCATTAGTATTCCATATTATTAGTATACGTATCCGCGTGTTGCACGGTTAATCGATAATGTAATTATAAATATTGATTTATTGATAATTTTAAAATTTACTTATTATAAAGATAATATTGTTGAGAGAATGTTGATTTGCAACTTGATAATGCTATAATAGAATATTTATATAAATAAATCAACATATAAGCTTAGTTCGTTGTCTAAATTTGACAATAATAAAATAATGTTAATTTTCTATTACCATTGCAATCGAAGAATAGAGACAAATTTGAGAAGTTCTTTAGCATCATCAACAAATAATAACTGAGCACTTGATTTTGAGATTTTTTTTCATTTTATCTCTACTTTTTTTTTGAAAAAAAATAATTAAAATTGAAGTTATCACTAAAATAAAATAAAAAATCATAATTATATAAATCTCAATTGTGATTATATCTTACATAATCAGGCTATTATTTAAGAATATTCGAAATGTACACGCTAATAATTTCATAAATACAATAAATATATATATATATATATATAAAAGATTCTATAACTATGAAAAATAATTGTAATACGTAGTGATAAAATCATTTTTCTATACCAGCAAATCCTCTAACTTAATTGGTATATTATACATATAATCTAGATATAATAAATTAAACCTGCATAATTCAAGAGAAAAAAACTTCATAGAATAAGTATCTACAATAACACTAATGTATCAAATTTAGATTGACCCAACTAATAAAAATAAAAATAAGTAACTACAATAACACTAAAGAAATATATCTCAATTTAAAAAATAAATCAATTTAACCCAGTGGAAGATAAAATAAAATTGACCTTGTAATTGTTATATTGAAGCAGGCTCTAATTTCATATAAAATAGATTTAAGAAAAGCGTGATTTAATTTTTTAGTGATATCTTTAATTTTGAGTTTGTAAAGTTTTATTTTTGAATTTACAAATTAAAATACTTTGAGTTATGAAATTTTTAAAAGGAAAAAGAAGTATGCAAATGAAAATAAATATGAGTAGGAAATTATGGCACAAATTTAGGCTTGTTTTATTTTTAAAATTTAAATATTACTTTCAGTTATTGTTTGGAATTATTTTAATATTCAATATTGATCTAAGATATATCAATTTTGTAGATAATTATTTTTATATTTTGTGCAATATCAATTAAATTTTACTATCTTTTTTCATGTTGAATAAAATTTGAATTTGAATTTTATATGATTGTTATTCAATATTTTAATATTTTGGTCTATTACTCCCCTTTAATACAATACAATTAATTTTTATAGTAAAATGTTCGTTTAGTTTTAAACTTCCATTAGATTGTAGGTATTTTTTTTTTATCATTTAAATCTACTATCAATATTTTGTATATTTTTTTTTAAATAATAATTGTATTTACACAAATGATAAATTGACCTAATTAATAAAAATAAGTAACTGAATAACACTAAAAATATAAATTTTATAAAATTAAATATTCAATTATATAAATTTATATGCACGATCATCAAATTACAATTTGATAAAAACAAATTCTATAATTAGATATTTTGTATACAAACATTTCAAAATATATCATGGTTGAAAGTAAATAGATATGCATATATGTGTAATACTTTCTCAAATTAAATAATGAAAAAACATACTTATTTATTATTTCTCCCTTCAATGGAGAGAATTCAATCAGACTTAACTAATAATGCGTGAAACTCTTTTATGATTGTTTAAAAAGTATTATCACTTTGAATCATTATTATTATGATATAAGTTATAAATAAATTTTAGCTTTAATTTTGTTATTGTCTACATGAAAAGGGTATTTGTATATTTAAAATGTTGACGTGTTAATTAAAATTTGTTTACTTAAACTTTTCTTATAATAATTTTAAAATATTTATTATCTCAAATTCAAAATAGGACTTTCTTAATAATCGGTTCTTTATGTCAATCATCAATTAAAAGTTGAGTTGTTCATCTTAAATTGATCAATTTTCTACTCTTGTACTCCTCTAATTATTATCTAAGTGAAACTAAAAATTAAAAATATGACTTTTTGAAAACAATTCTAAGCTACACAAATACTCTGACATGGTATGTGCATGCAATTTCTCTGAAAAGACAATAAAAAATTCTTTGTTTAAAAAATATGTTATTTCTCTTTGTGCATATGATATGAACACTCATCTTTGAAATTCACTGCTATAATCAATTGCAAGTTGTTGTCATATTTGTTGGTTTTTTCAGCTATTCCATCAATCTAAAATATATTTACAAAGTCAGACAAAAAATTTATGGTAAAAACATAAATAATAAATAAATTGAGAAATTAATCAACAAACTCCTTCAAATTCTTAAAAGTTATATTCATAATGTCAAGTCAAGTTCGATTTAATTTTTCATATCACGTATAAAAGAATTCAATAGGCATGAAAAAATGACAAACAAATTTACCAATAATGAATGCAAGTATATTTATTAGATTAACATCACTAAAACTAACCAAAATCATACATTTCAATTTTAATATTACTTTACTTCAATTGGGAGACTCAATCATTGCACATGCATCAATTAGTAATTTGTATTTGTAAGACAGTGCACTTATAATTGCATCCTTTCTTTTGTGATTTTTATAGGTAATTGCAATACCCTCACATTTTTATACATTAGTCTTCTTTCAATTAATTTGGCAACTTTCTTGAAACAAATATTCTCGTTGTAACCTTCTTTTTTTGGTAAGTAAACATTTTATTTACTAGTGGTAGAGGGGAGGCACTTCCCGAGGCAGTTGTTGAGGCCCTAGCTAGGGGTAGGGGTAGAGCCCGAGCTAGAGGTCGTGCTCGTGGAACGACACTAGCCAGAGGTCGTGGCCGTGGAGCAGCACCAGTGAGAGGTCGTACTAGAGAGGCCTCTCCGGAGCCTCAGATTGATGACAGAGCCCCAGGTTCATAGGTCTCACGTGTGTACAAGTCAAGTCTAAGTAGAGTCTCAAGGATCGGTACAGAGACGTCTGTACTTATCTTCGAGAGGCTATAGTGACATTTAGGAAAAATCTTCACTTCTTGAATCCCTATCGTGCATCATTTATCTATTCTGATTGGTATCGCTTCATTTCATTCTCTCTCACTTATGTGATGACTCGTGCATAGTTCCTCATGTGAGTAGTTGGTGTTGTGTATGGTTTGGATCTTAAATATGATACTAAGGTTGAAGTGATATATTTGTAGAGAAGACGTGTGGTCAAATTTAGAATGTTCAACAATTTGAAGGGGTTGTGTAAGGTTAGTTACTCTAGTAAAGTGAATAGTACTTGTGTGGTATATACAATATTTAGGGTGGTTTAACAATTGGAAGTGGAATGATTAAAGGGATGGCTAGATAATGGACATGTAACTTTGGAAAATACAGTTAGTAAAGTTGTCATAAAATGAATGGGTTGCTTAGCGAAGGATGAGAATAATGTTACACCAATTGAGTTTAGAATTTTTACTGCGATTTTATATATTAAGTGTATATCAAAAAGGGTCATGATACGACTATTACAATGGTGCCGATTCTTATAGATTAAAGTTATGGACTGTGTTAATTCTACTATCGACTTGATATATGAAGAAATGGATATCGCTTTAGATGAGAGACCAAACAGATTTGGTAGTGTATTGCAGTTATTCACTAGATAGGAATGTGTGGACTATTTGGGTACAATCTTCTTAGTAGGTATGATGTGTTCTAATGGTGGATCTAACGAACTTTCACGATATGGTACTAGTGGTATATAAAAACGGATACGTCAATTGTTAAGTGCAAATACTAACTACTTAAGGAGTTATCTATTGTATCACATGCTCATATAATAAGATTTGGTGTTGGATTCATATTTGGGAAACCAATTAGCTTGTTAGTACGGATGGATGGGTTAAGCATTATTTATAAGAAAGCTTTTAGTGGTGGATCTTTGGTATGATATTGATGTGTTTAGGTTGTGAAATGTATCTTGAAGATTTTAAATGAGTGTTGATTTCACCGTAAGCTCCATGGAAGTGGATCGACATTAGGATGACAAGCTTATAGGTAAAGGAAGTCTCAACGAGTATACTTGTGTGAACGTAATTGAGAATTTTAGTAAGAAAGTGCGTATAAAAAATTGTGTTAGTCTTTTGAATTTGATTGGTATAGTTGGTTTTGAGATGCCATGCCGATGACAAAGTTGACTTTGTGGTGATGTCAAGGGCTAACTGAGCATAATGGTAATAAGAGTTCGTGATGGATTGTGATTGGGATGAACTATATGATAAAGATTGTTGGTTAACTGGAATTTTGTATGGTAATGACAACTTGCGAGTATCTAATGTTATGGTTTGCTATTATTTGGTGAGTAGCGTGGTTGCAAGGAAAGTTGTAGGAGGTGTTGAAACACTGCTCGAATAAAATTTAAAGGAGCTAGAGTCATAATGAAAAATAGTAAATTAGTGGGATATAGTGTAGCCTTCGAAAAGAGGTGAGAGTAAGCATATTTTCTCTGATTGCAAAGGCTAAGAAGGTATCTTCAAAGGGATTGAGAATTGAGGTATAGAGACATGTGGTTCCATCTGTTTTACTATGGTTATGGTGATAGTGTTACGTGTCATTCATATCATTTAGAAGTTGTTGGATAAGATTTGAGAAGAAGTCTATAGACTTCTGTTTGACTCAAGTGTGATGATAAGTGCTTTATTGTTTTGAGTTTGGTAATTGGTACGATTGAATTTTAACGAAGGTTACGGTAAGATCAGTGGAGAGACGATCAATTATAGGCTAAGTTACGTGAATTCATAAAGATCTTCAAGGTGTGAGCCAATGTTGATAGATAATGAGATTGTGTTACACAGTTCGATTCAAAAGTTCAAGATATTTAGAATATTATGTCATGGGAAAGATTTAAGAAAAATGAAGGAATAAAACCTCTCATATAAGCCATTGGTTTGTAGTTAAAGGATGTATTGATTTTTGCCTATGAGTTTAGATATGACTGTGAGATGTGAACTAGTTTGGTACAGACTTACTAGGAATTTATCATCGACTTTTCTAAAGATTGAGTTTTTGTTTGGGTGACAAGCAATGATGTGTGGAAGATTCCATGTGGTTATGTCAAGCTAGATTGTTCAAATTATGATAGGTAACTTATTGATGATCAACGGTGTGGACCTACAATTTTATCTAATTAATGAGGATTCGAGGGGATTGAAACTACTTTATTGATGGGACGATACAAACTGTTATGATGTGTTACATAGGCATTTGATGCTGAGTAGAGGTTATGAGCTTATAGTATACCAAATTATTGGAGTGGCCAAGAATTTCTTAAGTGTTGGTATGAGGTATATGATGGTTTTGAATGTTAGTCGAAATTTGGCATCAGAAAGATTACGTGGAGTTGACATTGTACGTGATTCAATAACTTTATATTGATGGGAAAATACTTTTAGATTCGAAATTAGTGTTAGCCTTGGGTGGGACCCGTATTTGTCCTAAAATGCTTATTTGGATAGAGAGAGCGCCACAATTTGAAAATTTGGAGGCGATAATGTATTTGATAAGAATACTTTGATACTAGTGATAGTTTGAGAGTAAGGTAAATGACTGGTGTAGTTATGATGTTTGTTGGTATTAAGAGTGTTAGATTCAATGGAGTATTGTGAGAAGTATGTGGAGTTTGATGAATCTAGTATTTGTAATATTGTAATGAGGTCAGTCTGGTTGATTGTTGGTAGCTAAAAAAAATCGAGAGATAGAGTCGGATGAATAGAATTTTATTTATATGGGCACTATGGAAGAAGTATCTTGTGTTATTCGACCTTGCTTCTGTATATTCTTATGTGGCCACCTTCTTCGTACTGGATATTATTTGGAGTATGATTCACCGCTATGCTACTCGTTTTTCCACATCTATGGGTGAATCCCTAGTGGTGGATCGGATGTACCGATCCTCTTGTGCCCTCTTGTTAGGGTATGATCCTTGGAAAGACTTGGTCATTTCAGTTATGATAGATTTGGTGTTGTTTGGGATAGTTGAAGTATATCAGTAGTTCTATACGCACAACCTTGCTTATGAGAACTTATATAAGAGCTATGAAGAGTTACAATTGTCTAAGAGTGTTGTTAGAGGTTCTACATTTTAAGTGTATCGCTTGTTGGGTGTTTACTTGATCATTTTCTTCTTTGTGTTAGATAAGTGTGATCCTCTCTTGACGGGTACCCGATGTCTAAAGATCAATTTTAAGTTCGTGGAAAGATTGTGTTGTGAGAAAGGAATCTTGATAAGATCTGTGATGGTTTGTGAATTATGTGTGTCTGGTGGTTGATTCAGAAGGTTATCTTTATTATGTGAGAAAAGATTCGTCATGATGGTTGTGTTAAGGTCCAATGGGTTTGAGTTTAGATTGAGTTCATGAGTTAGTGTGTGACTTGATAATCACTCTTGATTTATACATCTTCCTAAGTTTTATTCGAAAGTTCAGTTCTTAGTAGTTGATCTTGATGGAGGAGCTCCCTTGAAAAGATGAACACCGATTGGTAGGCCATAACTCAGGCTTTTGGTAACGTCGGTTATTCCTTCTTCTCCTTCTTTATGTTCGAGGACGAACATAGTTTTTAGTGGTGGATAATGTAATGACCCGAAAAATCATTTTTGGAAATTCTGAACTATTCGTTTAACTTTAGTTAATTAGTTGATGAATAATTATAGATAATTGACTTAATTGATAATTAGTGGCCTAAAGTGATAATTTATTTAACACCCTATACTATTTGACCTATAATTATTAAAAATAAGTTAATAAGATTTATCACTTTTAGTATATAATTATTTTAGAAAAAAAAAAAGAAAGGGAAGAAGAAATACTAACCTGTGCAAAGCGGCGGCCGGCATAGGAACCGACTTTTGCACATCCAGGTAATATTTCAGTTGATCTATTTAAATATATAGTTATAGGTCATGTTATTATTATTAATATTATAATGTGAGATGGTGAAATAAAAAGGAGAGAAGTTGGAATCTATTAAATATGTAATTTCATATGCACGCTGCAATGTTTCTGGTAATTAGGGTATTAGGATTATTATTATTATTTTGGTGGTAATGGTTAGTGTGTAGTGGTGACCAATGATTGAGATGTGAGGCAATCATTAGAGATGAGGTAATCATTAAAAATAGAGTATAACTTAAATTATGTTGATGATTTTATTCTGCCATTCCTGGGACGACATAAGAATTGATATAACTTGTCACCAATTTGAGTTTTTACTTTTTGATTATCATACTGTGAATCAAGTTTTGATATTATAATATGGGTAATTAAATAATGGGTGTATTATATTGTATGAAAACTATTAGAATTGTATTATTGGGAGAAATTAAGACTTAACCCTAAGCTTGAAATGTAGGAACTTGATTATAAATTTAATTTGGGGTGAGTTATTGGGTCTAGACTAGACACATAATAATATGAATGTTGTTATTTTCAAAATCTTATCGCGGTCATCTATTTGAATAGATTGCTTTGAGTTGGAAGTTCAACGAAAAGGGAAGGCTCAAGTCCCGGAGTGATTGTTCGATAGATTGAGGCAAGTGGATTTCTAAACCCTTGTTAAGCGTATGAAATTCGTGTATTTCCTTGTGGTATATGTTTGGGAGTAATGGGAATTTGTGATGGGTTGACTTGTCCATGTTGAATAATTCTAATGATGGAAAAAGGGTAATAAAAAGGCTTGTTGTTTAATTGTTGATGCTGTGTCACGATTGTATTGTTGTGAATTGTACATTGATATTCAATTGGTCATCTCCTCATTATTTGTGTGAACATGTCATTTGCATTGTTCTGAGACATGGTTGTGATAAGTGTTATGTGATAAGACATGTACCATTTTGAGGGACGTATCGCGCGCCGCGATGGATACTATATTTCGAGGGACGTATCGTGCGTCGCGATGGTTACTATTATCGTGGGTCGTATTGCACGTCGTGATGGATGCATGGACATATATGTCCCTTATGGGTCCTAGACTGAGAGACAGCGGGTGTGTATCGTTAGGTCAGACATGCATCACTATACTTGGCATTGCATTTCATTGCATTGCACATTTTTATCATTGATGAACTTGATCTTGTGTGTTGCTGATCTTGTGAGTGCCTTTTTGTAAAACTTGTTATTGATGGATATTGAGTGTTATTGAGAATATATAATTTGTTATTGTTGTTGAGCTATATGCTTTGTAAACTGTGAACTGTTAGGTTGTGCTAGTTTTATGCAGGTTGTAGTTGTGGAGGTTAGGATGGGGTGTAAGGAGTACCCGTATTTTGTTCCCTTAGCTTGTGTTTAGAAGTTTGCTTGTTGAGTACCGTGTGGTTTGGTACTCACCCCTTGCTTCTACAATCTTTTGTAGGTTACGAGCTCGAATCTTCGTGATACCTTCCATTCTCTTCGTTTTCGAGGCTTTCTGTGGAGATTTGAGAGGTAGTTGTTTGTCATACTCTTGGTTATGATTTTGTTTTTACTTAAAAGACAACGTCATTTGAGACTTGGATATTTTATTTCAATTCTAGTATTTACATTAGAGGCTTGTGCACGTGACAACCAGGTTTTGGGGATTGAACTAAGTTGACTTGTTTTCGTAATAGTAATTGTTATTGAACTTTGTTTTATTTCCGCACTTTATCTAAATAATTGGGTTTTAGGCTGACTTGTCTTGGTGGGATATGACGAGTGTCATCAGATCTATTTTTGGGTCGTGACAGGTATGGACATAAGCTCCATCCTTGCTAAACCAAGTTCTCACATCTGCTAGCTATTCTTAGATACCTAATGCCTCTTCCATGTATCTCCTGAATTATATGCCTGATCAAGTAGCTTACTGACTGTTGTTTTTGTTGAAAAATTTTGGTATTACACTCTAGCCATAAATGATAAACTGTGTTTGCCATTGCCATTCTATACACAAGGGACTTGCTGCTTCTCCCTTTCATGTATTGCACTGCCCAATTTATCTCATTAGTCCAGTTCATTGCATTTCTTGCTATCCCCTGCCAATGTACGTAGATACTCCTCCACACCTCTGCTGCATATGTACATTGAAAAAAATATGTGATCATGATCTTCATCTACTAATTGACATAAGGGACAGGTTAGTACTTGAATGATTCCCCACTTTGCCAATCTATCTTTGGTTGCAAGCCTTCTTTTCACTGTCAAATACATGATGAACAACCACTTAGGGGCTCTATAATTTTTCCACACTAGTGATCTCCATTCTACCTTCTCCTTTGTACCTCTCATCTGCCAATACACTTTACTTATGTTGTACTGTGTCATATTGTTCATATCCTCTTCAGTAAATCCTGCCTCTTGTAAGTATTTTGCAGCCTTTAATATCTTTTGTACCACCCAAGAAGCTTGTTGTGCTTGTACATTCCATACACCTTTTTTCCCATAATAGCTATGTATCCTTACAACCCATAGTTTATCCTTTTTTTTGCATAAATTCCACAATAACTTGCCAACTGCTGCTTTGTTCCATGTATATATATCAAGGAAATTCAATCCTCCACTTGCTTTTGGCCAACACATCTTGTTCCATGCCACTAATGCTTTCTTTGAAGTCTCAATGTTTCCTGTCCATAAAAATTTTCTGCACATATTTTCCACTGTTTGTATCACTTTCTTTGGAAGAGAAAAAATCTGAACCCAAAACATTTGAATTACATACAACACACTTTTGATAAGTTGAGCTCTACCTACATATGATAAAAACTTTGTTGTCCAACTTGTAATCCTGCTTAACATCCTGTCCAGTAAAGGCTTACATTGTACAATGGAAATCCTTTTAGTACTTAAGGGCACTCCAAGGTACCTAAAAGGTAGTTTTCCTTTCACATATTGTAGCTCCTGCAGAATCTCCTCTTGCTGTAGTTTATTAATTCCTCCAAAATAGACACTACTCTTTTCTTCATTTGCAACCAGACCTGAAGCTTCAGAGAACATCATAAAACAATTTCTAATACATTTCACTGATTTTATATCACCTCTACAAAACATTAGCAGATCATCAGCAAAGCTCAACTGCACTATATTCTGTTTTTTGCATCTAGGATGATAGTGGAAATTAGGATTTTTCTCAAGTTCTTTAAAATTCTAGTCAAGTAATCCATGGCTAGCACAAACAGGTAAGGAGACATTGGATCTCCTTGTCTCACTCCCCTCTTAGCCTTAAAAAGAGTTGTGTTGTGTCCATTTATCTGGATAGAATAAGTGACTGTAGTAACACATTGCATGATCCACTGAATGACTTTGGCTGGCATTTAAAGCTCCTCCAGAAGTTGTTCCAAGAATGACCATTCCAAGGAATCATATGCTTTCCTCATATCCACCTTCACCATACATCTCCTTGAAATTCCTTGTCTACCATACCCTTTAATCAATTCACGACTCAATATCACATTATCATTCAAAGCCCTCCCTGGTACAAAACTGACTGATTGGATCCACTAGTGTTTTCATAACAGGTTTTAACCTTGCAGTGATGACTTTAGCTATGATGTTATATAATGTTGAGCAATATGATATAGGCCTATATTCACTAATTTCGATTGGATTCTGCACCTTAGGAATGAGAGTTACATTTGTACAATTGATTGCCTGGAACATTTTCCCTGTATTAAAGAATTCTAGGACAACATTGATTACCTCTTCTCCCACCACTGGCCATGCTTTCTTGAAGAACACAACATTGAGTCCATCCTTCCCTGGAGCTTTAAGATCATTAATTCCTTGCAAAGCAAATTCCACCTCCTCTTTTGTAACTGGAGCTGCTAAATTCAATTGTTGTTCTCTATTCAACTTCCCACCTTCCTTCATTATTTGCTTATTCACACTAGGCAACCTAGATGCATTCTGACCAAGCAGTTCCTGATAAAATGTAATAGCTTCCTTTTAAATTTCCTCTTGAGAATACACACTGATACGTGCAGCAGTTGTAAGACTAGTTATAGTATTTTGTGCCAGCCTATTTTTATGAAAGCAAAGAAATATCTTATCTTTGTAACCTTTATCATCAATAATAATTTGAATATTTTTTTACTTTTATCGTTTTTTAGTTAATTTAAATTTTAAAAGATTCATCTTATTTAACACATTATTTTTAAAATTTAAATTTAAAAATAGAAAAAATACCTCAATAAAAGTAGACAACAATATACTACAAAATACAATGTCATATCCTGATGATGATGAAATTTTCAATATATCAAGCTATTTACATATATAAATACATACCTAATACATGTTGAGACAATACTTAATTAGTTACATGATTTCTTGCAGACGCGTTAACAATCGCAAGTTTGAGAAATAAAGCAATAGAAAAAAAAAAATTAGCAAATCAATATGTAAGAGTCATTTTCATTCCATGAAAAATGAAGATTATTCAACTCATTTTTTGGACTCATATGCACACATCCGGTATGATTTTACAACCTTTTATGTTTCATAGATAAAGTCATGCATATAAAAAAAGAATTTTATTCATATTCTAATTTCACGATAGTAAAAATTTGGCTATCCTATAAGTTTTCTTATCACAAACTTTTGGTGGACAAATATTATTTTCAATCCTATTCATTCTAGTATTGTATCAATTATGATTTTTTAAAGCAAATTATCTACTTGCTTTTATTTTTTAGTTTAAAAAAGAACAAGCATCTAATTAATGAGAGCCTATATATATACTAATTAATTTGAACCGTTTAAGAAATCAGCATATTGGAGCATACCTGCATATAGTGCTTTGTCGCCCTTATTTTTTTTTGCACACCTTTCACCTAGAAAAATTGAGCATCATCAAGCATAATTAATTTCACCGAAAGTATACATGCCAAGCTAGCACATCTTTCACCTAAAAAATAACTATTACCCTTTTAAAGGAATCATTCATATGTACAGTGTATTTGACAAAAAAAATATTCAACTGATTTTCAGAACACATTTTACTATCGTGTAATCAGAATTTACCTCTTTAATTCATTGTGTCTTTAGGAACCCATTATTGGAAAAAAGATCACTTTCATGTTAATATAACCCAAAAAATTATCAGTCATCTTTTCAAGAATCATACCTTTAGTTTCTTGCTCTGTTGAGTGTTGTGTCCCATATATATGCCTTCATTGTCTTTCACTTGACCTGAATCACATCAATGCATGTATATGTCTATTACTAATACAATGTTTATAATATTATATTGTAATTTTCAGTTCCCTCTTGTCTATTAAATGCATTTTTAGACAGAATAATATTTACTAAATAATATTTTCATATTTTTAGCATTTTTTCAGTCTGAAAACTTCTCAATTAAAATTTCAAAAGAGCTTTGAAAATATTTTAAGCATCTGCCAACAAACTATATAAATAAAGCAACTGAAGTAATATTTATATTCTATATGAACAATAAAAATGGGAGCATAACATTAATACCAGTTTTTATATAAAACATGCATAGAAAAACAATGCAAGAGGAAATTGGTTGGCCTTATTAACAATGACTCCAAGTTAACTTTTTCAATAAATCTAAAAAAAATAATGATCTGCATAATGATAATTGTAATAATATACTTTTTTTCTTTACTACAAAAATAGATATAATTCTCTAGTGAGTATATATTTGGGAGCATTTTTTTCTGGTAGATTCTTCAATAAATCTATCAAACTAGAAGCACAATCCACCAAAAGAAATCTATATTCATTCTTTCACAATCACTATCCAGATATATTCAAACTTGATAACGATAACATGCAAATTTTACAAATTGCTATCTAAATCACCAACATACAACCACCATTATATTTATATATTATTACTCATCACTTCAAATGTTGAAGATTAATTGTCATAAGCCAATAAAATATATATAAAAATTGTTAAAATTGAAAAAAAAACAACACGAAAAGCAAAAAATGTTATCATATTGAAGTGGTTGAATAAATATAAGATAATAAGCATTTTGAAATTAATAGGTTTTTAAGAAAAGGTAAGTGATGAAGTTAAAGAATAGTTTATGTTATTTAAATGTGTGTGTTATGCGATTAGCTATTTTCTAGGGATAAAATTAGTTATTTATCTTTTAAAATTTAAATTTTAAATTAATTACTCAAATATAAACAACTTACACGTTTGGATACTTATTTGGCTAACTACCATTTTAAAAAATAAAGTAAAAAGGGGAGACTAAGAAGGAGTTACGTTATTTTTTATTTTGCACGGGTTTTTGTCAAACGTGTCTTTTTTTCTTTTCTTTTTTTTGTTAACAGTTTTTATTTTGATCTTCAGGTTTTAAATTATTTTTAAATTTTGCATATATTTTTTTAAAAAGAATTGTAGATTATTTGTTTTAATAAAAAACGTGGGAGATTCCTTTTTCATTTTCTTTTTAAAATGTTTTTTAAAAATTTCGTTCATATATTATATAACGCAAATATTGAAGAAAATAGGATGGTAATTCTTTAATTTGAAAATTGTAATTAGTATGAAAATTATTTGTGAGTTTTAAAAAGGTAGAAGAAATTTTTTAATCAGTTATAACCTATTTTAGGAATCCACTATTGCCTTTACCGCACATCAAAATTAAAAAGATAAATGCAATTACATAAATGTAACTACTCCCACTAATTTTAGAATAATTAATTGCAATTACATATGTCTTTTTGTTTTGTTAATCAGTTTTTAATTATACATTTAATTTTTTTTTAAACTCAAAATTCAAGACTCTAACTTTTCTTTTAAATTATAACGTTTTTTTAAAAAAAATCAAACAATTTTAATTAGGTAAAAAATGCTAACTTGTCTTCTAAAACAGTAATTTTTTTCTCTATTATTTTTTTTTAATTAATTCTATTTAGCTAATTGATAATTTAAAAGATAAAAATTAGAAATTTAAAAAGGGAACCACACACACGTAAATGAATTGCTGATTATTTATTTTGAAATAAATACAATATTTTGAAATAATTAAATAAATGTAAATGATAAAGATAGAGTTAAATATTTTTAAAATAAAAAGAATAGAAACGGTTATTTATAATCCCTAAAAAAATTTGTTTAATTATTTTTAACATTTTAAAATTTAAATTGAAAATAACTAACTAACACAAATCAAACTATTTAAAAAATTAAAATTTTAAAATTGAAAATTTTATGGTGCTGACATGTGGCACTTTTCTTCTACTATGATAGATAAGATAGATTAATATTTTTAAATTATTTAAAAATCCTGTTTTTATTGTGCTGACATGTGTTGTTCTAATTCTAATTATTGACATGTGTCTATATTTATTTATTTAATTATTGATTATTAATTATTTAAAATACTAAAAATTTGTGGTGTTGACGTGTGTCATTTTTTCTTCTACTTTTATGTATAGATAGCAGGAGTGGAGCCACAACCAATCAAGGTTGTGCACGTGAACACCCTTCGTCGAAAAATTATTTGATATACGTATGAATATCTATTATATATTTAAATTTGCGCAACCTTGACATGGGTGGTAAAAGGCTTGCAATTGACTCAGAGTTCAAAGGATCGATTCTTGGGTTTTACCTCATTTATTATTAGTCATATTTCAAGAGTTTTTTTGTTGGTCCTGTACTAATTACTTTTATTTCCGTTATCATATTATTTAATTATTTATATAGTTATAGTTTATTTTATTATTAAAAAAAAGATTAATTTAAAATTAAATAAGAGTATGATTTTAAAATTAAATTATTTCTAATTATAGACAACATTCATTTTGAGACATGCTAAAAAACAAAATATGTCTTTAGTATGTCTCATAAATTAAGACAAAATAAATATTTATTCATAACTAAATTTAATTGAAACTTTCATATTAGATATTTTATTTTATTAAATATTAAATAGTATTTCAAATAAGTTTCTATCTAAAAATATATTAGAAGAAAAGATTATGTGTAATTATCCATATATCATTGTTAATTTCTTCCATGATTATTTTTTATAACATGTTAATTTCTTCCATGATTTTATAGGCGAATCAAGAGAACTAACTGGGGTTTGACACTTTTGATTAGGATATTCACATATTCTTTACCAAAGCACAATAAATTTAACACATTAAATTAAGAAGTAGCAAAATCAATGATAAAAATAATTTAGATTTAAGTAAAAATCGATAAATTAGTGTTATGTTTTCTTGAATGTGTGATATGTGTTTAATAGAAATCTTGACTCGTACATTATAAAATCATTATTTCAATCTATATAATTTATGGTGTGTTTTTATAACTACAAGCAATCCAAACTGAAGATAAAAAGATATATGAATTGTATTTGGTTGAAAACAAATTATGACATTATTCATGATCGATGGTAAAATTGCTATCTTAAGCAAGATAGATGTGAATCTACTCGCTAAAAATTTTTGTTAGTTGCTTCTTTAAATTTTGCACACCCTTCACAAAATGTCTGACTTCACCACTGATAGGTAGATAGTGGTTATAAAAAAATATAGTCAAAATTGAAACACCATTTGGATGCATTTTCCAAGAACAAATATATTGTAAGATTATGTTAATTAATTGAAGGAAGAATCCTATTAAGATTTGGGGCAATGAATCAATGAGAGAACTTATATATAAATAAGTAGAATATCCCTTATAATTAATCTATGCATCTAAAAATTTGCACCATATTGGCGTACCAGGTGAACTGTATTATGTTTTATAAAACTCTTCACTTTACATTGTCACTCCAATGTGGAATTATTATTTTTAATAATATGCACTCATTTTCAAAAACTTACTAGCCTAGATGTCGATCAGTTCTTCTCTATGATCTGTCTTCATCGCCCGCCATTCCCTGGTGTCAGTCATATAGCATGTCAATACACAAATTAAAGTGAATATATCACTTAATCATAACCAAGATATGAAAGTTTATATGCAAGTAATTTTCCTTGATTCATTTGTTATATATGTTCTCACTAATTTATTAACTACTATTGCATAATGTGTTATTTAAACATGGTCTCTATTTCTTAGTAAGTCAAAGCACAATTATAAACCTATTTAACCAAAGTAGTTGATGAACATTAGTTACATAATAACCAGGGCCCACTCAATAACATTGGGGCCTAAAGCAAAACTTAAGAGAGGACCCCTAATTTTTTTTTCCATTATATATACTTTTATTTAAAATCTACTTTTCTAACTATTTTAGATGTGAAGTTATTAAGAACTATTTTATTATCAATTTGTTTTAATAGTTCCTTTTCAAATGATAATATTGCTAATTCATTCAATCTCTCTGATATTGTTGATCTTAAAGAAGATTTAATCAATTTTAATTTTGAAAAAACTTTTTCGGCTGAGGCAATGATTACATGAACTGTTAACATTATTCTATAAGCAATATGTGTATTTGGAAAAGAATCAAGTCTTTTTATTTGATGAGTATTTTCATTAGACTTCTACTTGTATTATATCTCTTAAAACTTTCAATTCAAAAAATAAATCTAAACCATCAATATCATAATAACTATTATGTGTTAAAGAATGTTCAAGGTTAAGACAATATTTTTTTAAAATTCTCATCATCTAGTGATCTCAATATTTTACCACTAAATAAGAAATCAAAAATATTTTTATATGCTTCAATTGGTTCAAATCTATTTTGAAGTGAAAAAATAATTTGATCTAAAGTAATCAACTCTAAAAGATTCTTGAAGGAACTTTGTGATTTCTTTATCTATATTTTCATCAATTTGTTTCTTACGAAATTTAGCTTTATACTCATCTCACATGCAATTTCCTTAGTAGAAATCATAACACTTATATTGCATATGATTTTCTTTTAATAAATAATATATATAAGTATTTTTAAAATAAGGGCCCCAAAAATATAGGCACCAAGCGATGACTTTAATGGTCTAGGGGTTAAGACGGCCTTGATAATAACCTTAATTAGACTTAAAAAGATGTATAATAGGATATCCACATAGAAATAATCACCAAGGCATTCTTAAAAACTGGAATAAACTCATGAATATTCAGTTCTTGAGAAAAGTCGGTTAACTTTATTTATTGCAAGTAGCTATTAACCTTCTTACAATATCTTCTTCTTTTTTTCATTCTACTTTTCTTTATAAATCTTCAGAAAATCAAATTAGGACCACAAGATTACTTTATGCCCACTACGGTCATATTGACATGATAATGTTTGTTCGAATATTTTTACAAACTGATACTCTGCGGCGGATATACTGTGTTCAGAGGAGTATCCCTCTCGGATCACCGAGTTCACGTGAATCCATACTTCCTTCCTTCCTAAAATCATATATAGTAGTATTATATTTTTTTTAAAAATATTTAAACATAGATGTGTGTCGTCATGCAATGATGATTGAGTATACCTCTCTAAGCGAGGCTAGAAATTTGAATATTTTATTTATCTTGTTTTATTTTCCTTTCTAATATTGGGTAACGTTTCTCTAAGTGATTGTAATAGATAAAAAATACTAATAATTTTGGACCTATAATTTTTTAATTTTAGTGGTTTTCATTGATAAGAACTTAAATATCAAACCGATCAAATTTATATCTTAGATCACATTTTTGTAATTATGCATCCATCATCTCAAAATTTTGAATACGACTATCACTACTAAAAAATTGTAAATTACCTGCAAATTTTACTTGGGGATTATTTCCGCAGAAATTTCCTACGAACTTTCATGCGAACATATGAAATTCCTAAATTCTAGACCTTTTTACCTGCGAAAAATATTTCCCTATAAAAATTGGTAGGTAAATTTGGCGCCATTATCACAAAATTATTTCTTGGGGAATTATTTGGGGCAGATAATTTGCAAGTGTCATTTTCACAAGTGAATTCGCAAGTAATGAAAAAAGTTTTTTTTTAATCGGTTTGCAAGAAAAATCCTAGATAAACTTATTTGCAGATTTAACTAAGAATAATTACTTGAGAATTTATTTAAAAATATTTTTATATGTGATATTACTTGAGGATTCATGTTCCACAAATTTTTTTGGGGATTTATTTCTTAGGGATTTACTTGGAAATTTTCTTACTTTATAAATTACTTGGGGATTTTATTGTTGTGAATTTGGTTGGAGATTTCTGAAGGATTTACTTGAAAATATGCATACTTGAATTTTTTTTTGATATAATTTACCTGAATTTTTTTCTTGAAATCTAAGAGGAACATTAGAATGAATTTTATTGTTAAAATATCTACTCTACTTTTAGGCTTAATAAATTATTATACAATAATATCAATCTAATACGGTGTTGAACATTATTACAAATGTCAGGATTAATTTGTGTATAATTAACATTTAATGTCACTAAAAATCAATAATATCTTTTTTTTATTATTTTTTTATTTGAAAGATACAAAGCATTAAAATTATATGGGGTGTTATTTATCTCATAAAAAAATAATACCATAAGTGTAATCAATTTTGATTTGATGTTATTTTTATATTAAATAGTGTATTATTTAATAAGTCAAGCACTACTTATAAGTAGAGAAAAAATTGATTATATACATTATTAATATGAAGTTTACTCACCCCCTAGTTGATAGAATTATATGAAATGAAAAATAAATAATTTTTATTTGTATATCTAATTGATATATTTTTTTACAAGCTTTAAAAATGATATAATTTCTCTATAGTAAGTTATTAAATGTTATTTATTTAAAAATATATAATTAAGTATGTTAAAATATAATTACTAAAAGATAAGTTAAAAATATAAATACCACAAATACTGTAACACCTCAAAAAAAATTTGAGGTAAGACTCGAACCGTTCTTCATAGTGAGTGAGATTTTTGCAAGGAATTTAAAATTTTTTGAGTATTAAGGTCACTAGATGTAGCACCTTGAGTTCTAAGAAGAATTGAAGAGAGTTCATTCAAGTCATTCCTAAGTTTTTCTTAAGTTTTGGGTCAACTTCAAACAACCATAACTCCTATTATATGATGAGTTAGGTGAGCTACAAGATAGAAAATTAAATCCCTTCGAGTCCTCTTTCCAACGCCACTGAGTTTGCTCAGTTTCGAGTCCATATGAGGGAGATATGTGCATTCGAAGTTGGGTTGTCTAGATAAGGAAAGTCAAAACCGAATTTTAGAGGGGTATTTTGGTGTTTTCCTTACCAAATCAGATTTAATTCATTTTTAGTAAGGTTTTAAGGGTCTAATCCTATTAGGTTCAGTTTTATAATCCTAAAATTAGCCTAGGGTTTTAGTTGAGAGTTCAATAAGAGAAAAGAAGAGAAAAGAGGAGAAAAGAGGAGATGATCAAAGCGTTCGTCGAGAGTCTTGCGTTTTGTTGCGGATTTTCGCTATGGGTTTAATCCCTAAGAGGTATGTAAGCTTCCATAGTGTTGGGTTTGTTCACCCACACGCCAATCATGTTATTTTTAGCGCAATTTCGTTCTTAAAGTTGAAGGATTAGAGTTCTTGATGAGTTCTTGATAGATGTTCTTGAAGTTCATTCTAAATCTTGTTGTATTAGGATTTTGATGATTTCTTGAGATGAAATTTAGTAATCTGAGTGTTGTTTTGAGTAGATTAGAGTGTAATTATGTTAAGTAATCAAATCCAAGTAATTGGGGAAGAAACCGTTCGATTCTGGAAGAGTTAAAGTGAGAAAACGAGCAAAGAAAGACGTTGAAGTTTTCTGGATTGGGGCCTGGCATGTCACGCCAGCCAGAGTGCCCCAACCACTTCTCTGAATGTTAGGGGTTGGCGCCCCGCGCCACTCAGAGTGCCAAGGTCGCCTGCCCCCACCCGTTCATCATCGTTTCGTTTGTTTGAGTTCTTTCAAAAGGTACCTTTACTCCCCTTTTGATTCTAAACACTCTAAACCACTTCTAAACACCTAAAATCATTCCTAACATGAATCATAACCTTGAATTCATAATTCAAATTCAAGGTAGAGTTAAGATTTAAGTTTTGAGAATTATTTCGAACATTCTAAGAAAGTCCCTTTGAGTTCTTTTGAGGAGTCTTCTACAACTTCTAGTAACTTGTTTCAAGACTCGAGCAAGTGAGTATGAGGATGAGGATAATGTATTCATGAGTCTACTTTGTCATCATGAGATCCTTCATACCATGAACCATAACTCTTGAATTCATAATTCACATTCAAGAGAGTTAAGAGTAGAGTTCAAGAAAATCTTTGAGTTCAATTGTGAATTCTTTGAGATCAACTATTGATTTGAACTAAGTTTTGACGAAGTAAGTAAGAGAATGAGAAGAATTGTATACGCGAGTTCCATATTGATATTTTGACCCTTGAGTCGAGTCGTTCATGCACATAACTTCTGCATGAACTCCATCAGTTTAGTATCCTTGAAAGGAGTAGTATCTCCATGTCCTAAGTCTTAAGTATTGAGTTTCTAACCCATTTGAGATTTCATTCCTAATCATGGTACTATTACATGTTACCCATGAAGTCCTTGAGTCGGGTTATTCACGTCTATAATTCCGCATGAACCCTATAAGTCGAGCAGTCTTGAAACGAGAAGTATCTTTGAGTTCTTGAGTTGAGTAGTTCATGCTCATAAATTCCGCATGAACCCTCTGAGTTGAGCATTCTTGAAGTGAGTAGTCTATTGAAGTTCTTGAGCTCCAAGTATTGAGTTATATCTATGGTTATTGAAAACCTTGCATTGAGTCGTCCAAGCCCATAGTTCGGCATGAACCATATTTTAAGAAGTCTTTTATAAACGTTTTAACTTTGTTTTAAGACTTAAGTTTTGAGTTAAGCAAAGAGTAAAGAGTTGAGTTCATTTCTTCAAAAAAGTATATCGGGACTATGTATTCCCAAAGAGTAAATGTTTTCACATTTAAACAAGAAAGGAAACTGAGATTTCAAAGGAGTCTTTGAGCTAGCTTTTCAGTAAAGAGGAAACTATGATTTTCAAGAGAGCTTTTAAGCTAAGTTTTGAGTAATTATCTCAAACCAAAGAAAGAGTTTTGTTTCTACAAACATATGAGTTAAGTATATTTTGGGAGTAGTATTGAGCACCGATATGGGGATGCGAGTTCAGATAACTCAAGTCTCCATAAACCATGTAGCCATCATGGGTAGTAAAGGATCATACTTTTTAGATGACTCCTTAAGATGTTTTTAGCATAGACTAGTGGATCCACTTAGTGAGTTAGGTTCTATACCCCGGGAAAGGTATAGGACGATCCTTGGCAGCGTGAGGTAAAACGTTGTACCATCACTTAGGCTCATAGTGGTGGTTGTCGGTTAGAGAAATTCCCACAGAAACTATATTACTTTATTATATAAGTAAAGTTGAGTTTGTTATTGCATTTTATTTAACGAACTACGTTTTTTTTACTGTTTTATAAAGTTTTCCATATATTACATGTGTATTGTTGCTTTATATTGAGTTGAGTATCCAAAGTTGAGTACCCAGAGTCGAGTATCATATCTTTGAGTTGAGTATCCAATCTCTGAGTTGAGTATCGTATCCTTGAGTACTTCTGAGTTGAGTAAGTTTGAGTAGTTTTGAGTATCCTTGAGTATTCCTTGAGTTGAGTAAACTTGAGAAGAGGTAAGTATGTCTCATTTTTATCAAGTTTCAAGCTTATGTTTATGCTTTAGAATTCCTCTTACATGCTCATGCATTCCACGTACTGAGCCATTTAGCCTGCATCTTCTTATGATGCAGACACATGTATTTAGGATCATCAACAGGAGCTTCGTTAATACATCCAAAAGTTCGAGTAGCTATGGTGAGCCTCCATATTTCCAGAGGATTTCATTTACTTTTCAGTTTAGTCAGGATGTCATGGGTCTTGTCCAAACTTCCATCTTTTACAGTTAGAGGCTTCATAGATAGTATAGTTGTGAAGTTTGTATTATTCATTTATTTTATTAAGTGTTTTAAAGACTTAAGTTGCCTATTTCATGGCGAGTTGAATATATTATTTTATTCTAAGTTGTTCATTTGAGTTAAAGTTTTGAAAAGTTGAGTTTATTAAATTTTATTCAGTTTTAAGCTTTTGCATGCTTAAGTTAGTCTTCCGCTTGTAGTTAGCCAAGATGAGGGTTCGCTTGGGACCAGCAATGGTTCTTGAGTACCGGCCACGTCTAGGGTGTAGACTCGGGTCGTGACAAATACCTAATAAGATATACTATCGATTATTATTTATAACTTTCTTGCACTTTAAACTTATAAATATATTTATCTTTTCAATTATTTATTTATAAGAACCTGGTATGTATAATTTAAATTTTGTCTACATTTAATATGCGTAGTCATGAATATTATCTTATAGAAAGTGTAAGCATAAAATTTTCACGATATATTGGGTAGTACGTAGTGTCTTATTTTGAATATATAATTAGTTATCGTGCTTCACTTTTTAAGAGTTAAATTACATGAATTTTAGGGAACATTTTAAGATATATATTTCATACCATATTAATACAAGATGAATTTATAATACTTTTTGTATAATATATGAATATCTAAATTATATTTTAAATACTTAATTAATTTAATTCAATTTGGCTTTAAAAGTTAATCAAATAAAAACACACAAATAGTGTAATGGCAGTGGTACTTTGTGTACCACATCGGTGAAAGATAATTTTATTTAGCATTTATAATGCAATTACCAATAACATTGAAAGAGTCTAATTCAAAGAGAAACTACACCACTACTTGGCAGTGGGTTCGGATATTAAGTTAGAACAACGAGCAGAGGGTGAGGGATCAAAATAATTAATAATGAGATAATAATTAATATTATTTACAAGAAATTTTTTAAAAATTTATTAGAATATTTTCATGTGGCTTTACGAAAAAAATCGTAAGAAAATTCCTTTTTTGATAATTTTTACCAAACTTTTCGTGATACTTTTTAGTATTTTTTGCAATTTTTTTGGGTAGGAAAATCTACAGTAAACTTAATTTCCTGCGAATTTTCGTATAATATCCCTAGAAATATCTCCATGTAATCCATACTTTTCTTGTAGTGTGTTGGTTATAGTTAACGTGAACTCAATAATTACATAGACCTCACATGCATATATTTAGGACCCGCTTGGCCCAAAGAATACTTGGGAAAACTTGGGAAGGGGTGTTTGGTCATATAACTTGACAAATATATTCGTCAAGTATAATAGTAGAAAAAACTGGTATTTGGGCCAAGTTCTAATATTTGGGAATTTTAAAAAAATTCAAAAACTACCACAAACTTTAATATTTTATAAAAAATATCCATAATTTATTAATTCCAACTAATATTTGTTACTACCTCCTCCGGAAAAGTTTGAGTTCTAATTTGAGTGATAAAATTGAGACAAAGGAACAATTTGTGTTTAATGAGTTATAATTATAATTGAATCAGTGACAAATTTGAATATGCGATTAATGTATTGTCTTGCTTATATTGTTATTTGTTATTGTTGATTGTTATCAATTATATTATAAAGTTATTTTTTAATGGAACATATTCATTATAAAATGATAATATAAATTTATGGGTATTTTTAAAACTTATGGGTATAAATCATATTTTTTTACGGTCAAATATTTTTGAGACAAGTGGTGTAATTTTACCAAAAACATGGCCCAAATATTATTTGTTAAGAATATTTGAGAATTTGAGGCCAAATGCTGACTTAGTTGTGTATCAAATTATTATGTATAGTGAATGTTGAAATTATTACAAATTTTATAAAATTCAATTTCTAATTCGTCAAAGAAATGAGATAGAAAAAATATACTTTGACTTCTCCCGTGTAGAAAGAGTGTGGGCCATCGTATTAATTGGTAAAGTGTGTAGCTAGTTGGTGCAATAATGTATAGTGCTACAAGTAGATTAAATTTTTTTTGGAGCCTTGAACTATACATAACTTTATCCCAATTCAAGGATTTGCATAAACAAGATACTAGTGATAGTGCAAATGTGCAACTATTTCATCATGTGTTGGATCAACAGATAATTTATTCGGTTAAATTCATAGAACCCGCCCAATATAGATAAAGCTAAAGGAGGAAGTATGGTGGAACATGACCTAGCCAGCAGAGGCGGAGCTAAAGATGGTAAAGGAGAGTTAGTTGAACTTTCATAGCTATTGTATATAAAATTTAAATATCATGTATATATATGTTTGAATATTTATGAATATTCTTGAACACCTTTAACAAAATTTCGGATATGGATTTAGCTAGGGAAAGAGGAACTTTTATGGGTCGACTTTTTGCTGATTATTCTTTTAGCTTAATTTGCTTACAAGGTTAAAATAAATGTCATCCAGCTGTATCTTCAATGTTAAATAAAGCATCATTCAACGGAAACAAAAGTGATTTTTGTTCCTTCATTTCCGGAGACAATTTTGGGCATATGTTCCTATGTTAAACGCGATTTGACACTACGTTAATAGTGGCGAATCTAGAGCACAATCTAACGGATTTGTTATGGTTCAAGTCAATGACATGTATTGTCCATTTTGATCCAAGATCTCACGAATTTGTTTCTTAGACTACGTCATAATCGAGCCCTAAAACGTACATATCATGTGAACTAATGATATGTCTTATAAAACTCTTTACCTTTATCTCTTATTCGATTTGAGATTTGCCAAAAGTGTCATGTACAATACCCCTCGGTTTATCAACCTAGATGTGTGTTGGTCCTTTTCTTTGATCTATATTTTTTAAATTAAGTTCAACATAATTTTTTTTCTAAAAAAACTCTACCATTTAAATGTATCTACACCCTTTATATGGACGTAACTATAGAATTGTCCACACGATGTGTTTGATAAGTGTGGGACAATATAAAAATATGTCCCATAGTCGTTCCTTTACTTATGTCCATACATATATATATATATATATATATGTTCAAGATCTACAATAAAGTATTAGCAAATATTAGGGGAGCTTATAATGAATTATTTAAACATATAATGAATGACTAGAAATTATTGTGGAAAATAATTTCCATGCCACCAAAACATTGAATTTCTTCTCTAGAATTAAGGTTTCATGGTCAGAATTTATTCTCTCCACTATGTATGGAGGAGTTTCTTGGATTCCTTGTCTACTTTTTACTTCATTGATCTACTTTTCTTCTTTTATTGATCTCAATCATGGGAAATCCTTTCTTCTTCTTCTCTTTTCTACTTCTTTAGAAGTTTTTTCGATCTAAAAAATTATAGATTTTTTCTCCCAATCACATTCTCTCTGTCCTATGTGGAATTTATCAAAACTACCATAGGAGTATTAAGAGGTGTTTGGATTGATTTCTTTTAAATGACTTATAAGTTAAAAGTCAAAAGTCAAAAGTCATGCAAACTTCAAACACTTTCAAAACTAAAAGAATGTTTAAGAACCAAAAGTCGCTAAAAATAAATCAATTATAACACCCCTTAAAGTGACTCACCCTATATAATAATCTATCACATTACCCACATATTTATACCCATTCAATAATTGTGATAAATTAGTGTGATTTGATTTAATATTTAGACATGAGTAAGCTTACATAGTTACTCGATACTTATGTAGGTTAGAAATAACACATACTTCATCCGTGTCCATCTTTTACTTGTTTATGCTTGGCGTGATATACAGAGGCGTATGTACATGAAGGGGAGTGGGTTCACATGCACCCACCCTCCCCTTCCTAACCCCTATATAATACTACTATTTTTCTAATTATCTTTTTAAATTTGTATTGCTGAACCCAAGGTTAAAAAGAATACTCTAGTATAGTGATAAGTATGTACAAATAGGGGATGCATAACTTATAGATTTGTGGTTCAAATTTCTCTATCCACATTAATATTTTTAATTTTTAATTAATATAACTAAATGTGCCACGTTTCATAGCTCTTTTTAATAATTTATAAATAAAAAGAGGTTCAAATACCCATATTGTTCAAATTTCCATATTTTTAGGTTGCATCAGCTATGTCTAAACGTTAAGCTAGAAGTGTCAATAAAGTCAAATTATACTTTTTACTTTCTTTTTCTCCTTTCCTTCTTTAGACGTTTTTCTTATTTATTTATTTTAACTTTTTCTTTTGACTTTTCAAAGCCCTAAACTAAAAGGTAAAAAAGAGTAAAGACATCATATTGTTCTTCTTTTGGCTTCATTCCATTTTGTGTTCATGATGAAGTAGAAGTGACATTTGAGAACAACTAACAAGGTATGCTATCTAAAAAATAATAATTTATTTATTAATGTACTTCATTTGTTTTATATGTTTTTCTTGATTTATGAAGTGATGCCATTATTTGATTGCTTGAATATTTAAATTTATAAGAATTTCTTGATTTCTAAATAGTTATCTAATAACTGTGATTCTTTTATTAGTAAACTTGTTATTTGTGCTAATATTTTTTAAAAATTATTTTGTTTTGATAAGATTGAATAGAAGTGTGAATATTTAGTTTTGTAGGTAAAATAATTCTTACATTCAAATCATCAAATCACATATGGATAAGTTTCTCATCAAGTTACCAAAGCCAAAAGATGGCCAACCAAGTTCTAGCTCTAATCAATCATTTGTGAGTTCACAAGTTGCTCCGGAAGTTCAAAGACATACAAATTCGTTTTCACTTTCAAATACAGATAATATGCTTGATTTTAAATCTCTTGAAGCAGATCCCAAAGATCGAATGCCTATTTCATCTTATGGTCCTAATATTCGAGATGCGGTAAGGAGGTATATTACATTCAAAAAAAGCCATGTCAACCTGTTGATCATATCTTCCTTAAAACTAAGTTTGGAGATAAAATGTGTCAATTTCGATCAACTTGGTTTAAGAGAAAATATCAATGGTTGGAATATAGCATTAAAGCAAACACGGCATTTTGTTTGTGTTGTTATTTGTTCAAGAATGAACTTGAAATCCGTGGAAATGCCGGAGATTCATTTACAAGAGATGGTTTTAGGTGTTGGAACAAAGCTTTAGAAAGATTCGAAAAACATGTTGGTAAGGTAAATAGTATCCATCATAAATGTTTCAATAGGATGCAAGATTTGATAAACCAATGGCAATCGATCCAATCTTCTTTTGACAAGCAAAGTGAAAAGGCAAGAAGTGATTATCGGATGCGTTTAAATGCCTCAATTGATGCAACAAGATTTCTCTTGACATCGGGATTTCCATTTCGTGGACATGATGAAAGTGAAGGTTCCGAATATAAGGGTGCTTTTCTTGAGCTTTTGAAATGGTATGGGGATAGAAATTTTGATGTGGGAAGAGTAATATTAGGTAATGCTCCACAAAATGATATGATGATTTGTCCGACAGTTCAAAAAGATATTGTAGAGGCTTGTGCTAAAGAAACAACTAAGGCTATCATTGAAGACTTGGACGGTGATTATTTTGGAATATTAGTTGATGAATCAAAGGATGTCTCTCATAAGGAGCAAATGGCTCTAATTTTAAGATATGTCAACAAAAGTGGAATGGTGATAGAGCGATTCTTGGGTATTGTCCACGTAAATGATACATCTTCTCAATCATTAAAAGGCAATTTATTCTTTGCTTTTGGATCACTCATTATGTACATCCAAAAGACGTGGTCAAGGTTATGATGGGGCTAGTAATATGCAAGGGGAAATATGGTCTCAAGTCTTTGATTTTATAAGATACATCATTTGCATATTCTATTCACTGTTTTGCTCACCAATTGCAATTGGCACTTGTAGGTCTTTTCAAAAAGAATTCGGATGTGGATAAATTTTTTATGTTCTCACTAATATTTTGAATACTATTGGAGCTTCATTTAAACGCAGAGATTCACTTCGACAACATCAAGAAGATAAGTTGGAAGAGTTGCTTAAATTTGGAGAAGTTCATACAGGGCAAGGTTTAAATCAAGAACGTGGCCTGCAACGAACGGGTGATACTCGTTAGGGGTCTCATTTTAAAACCTTGGACGATTTCTTGATTCTTTTTTCTTCAATTGTCAATGTGCTTAAGGATATGAAACGTAATTGTCCATATCATCTTGATAGATTTGTGGCGGAAAATCTTTTGAGCAAGATTCATGAATTTGAATTTGTCTTTATGTTGTACTTGATGTTTAAGGTGTTGCTATTGACAAATGAGTTGAATAAAGTTTTACAAAAGAAAGATCAAGATATCGTTAATGCTATGAGATTGCTTCACCTTTCAAAGAAACAATTGCAAATGATGAGAGAGGATGAATGGGACTCTATGATGGATGAGGTTAACTTATTTTGTGGTAAACATGGTATTTCAATTCCCAAAATGAATGAAGACTACTCTAATGGGAAGTTGAAGCGTAAGAGGTCCAATATTTCATATTTGCATCACTTTCGTGTGGACGTATTTTATGCCGTCATTGATTCGGCACTTCAAGAACTCAATAATTGTTTTAATGTGGTGACTAGTGACTTGCTCCTCGGTATTGCTAGTTTGAGTCCGGTTGATTCATTTGCTAATTTTCACAAGGATAGGATAATGAAACTAGCCAAGTACTATCCAAGTGAGTTTGGTGATAAAGAGCTTCGGGAACTCAATTTTCAACTCGATGATTTTATTGTCTATGCTCAAAAGTGTGATAGCAAGTTTCTCAACTTGAAGGGAATCAAGGATCTTGCAAGAGTGATGATAGAGACAAAACTAGATCAAACTTGGTCACTTGTGTATCTACTTGTGAAGCTAACTTTGATTATTTTTGTTGCTACCGCAAGCATGGAAAGAACATTCTCATCAATGAAGTACATAAAGAATGATTTGCGTAATAGTATGGATGAAGATCTTTTGAATGGTTGTTTAGTTTGCTATATAGAGCATAGTATATTTAAAAATGTAAGTAATGATACCATTATTGACCGTTTTCAAAATATGAAAACTTGTCGAGGGCAATTGTAAGTGAATGATGTTTTTTTGCTAATATATTACTATATAAAGATTGCTACTACCTACTTGCTCGTCAACTTGTTCTCACCATAAATTTTATATAATTGAATTAATTGTCTATTTTGAAGATAATGGTGCCCCCATGTTCTTGAGATCCTGGATACACCTCTGGTGATATACTCCTTACGAAATAATAAATAGATGAATAATTTTACTATATCATTCCTATTGATTATAACTCATCTAAATATTAAGAAATAAATAATATTTAATAATAAGAATAAAATAAACATAAAATAATAAATTATTCCTTGACTTTAAACTGAATAAATAAAATTGAAGAATTATTTTGAATATATTTGACAAGTAAATATAGAGAAATTGAGTACTTAATTAAATACTCCATCCGTTCCTATTTATTTGTTAAATATTTTCTAGTTTGATTAATTTTTTATTTGTCATTTTTGACAAATTAATGAGTGATTTTCTTCTTAACATAGGTAAAATGATAAATTCATTATTTTATTATTATGGACTAATTATTTTAGTAAGTGTGTCAAGTCAAAATTAAATCGATAATTAAAGACCAGTAATTTAGATACACGCAACTCAAAAAAAAAAAGTAGGAGAAAAGTGTGTTCCAACGTACCAGGAGAGAATTTAAAAACAACCAAACAAAACAACCTCTCCAATAAATACTCTTCTAAATTTTCACTCTCTCTCTCTACGAAGCTTCCTCGAAGCTCACTAATGGAGTCCTACTTAACCTCCTCCATTTCTTCTTCCTTCCTTCCTCCCATCAAACCTTCTTCTTCAATTCCTTTTCCTTCTCCAAATTCTCAACTATGAAGTTCCCCAAAAACTTCTTCAAGTCCAAAAAATCCCGCTCCCTTTCCAGATCCGATGATCCGTCTTACTCCTCTTCTTCCTCCTATTCCAACAAAGGCGGCGGCTGCGGAGGAGGAGGAATTTCTACTCCTACGAGCGTATTACCTACTTTATCCAACGAGATCTCAGCTGACGACTGGTCCGAGATCTCTACCGCCGGAGTTTACTCCGATCTCGTTCAAGCGTTTTCCGTTATCGATAACGGAGACGGTAAGATTAAGAAGGAGAAACTCGAAGCGATTTTAAGCAGAGTTGGAGGTAAATCTCCACCAAGTGAAGAGGAACTTGTGTTGTTGCTTGATGAATTGGATAAGAACGGAGATGGATGTATTAGTTTAGAGAATTTCGAAACTATCAGCTCGGCGTTTGAACCGACGCCGCCATCGGCGGCGGAAGATGCAGGTGAGATGAGAGATGCGTTTGATTTCTTCGACGAGGATCACGACGGGAAAATCACCGGAGAGGACTTGTTCAACGTGTTTAGAATGATCGGCGATGAACGGTGCACGTTAGAGGAATGTAAGCGTATGATAACAAGTGTAGATAAAAATGGAGATGGGTTTGTCTGCTTCGAGGATTTCTGTCTTATGATGGAACAGCAGAGATAAAAAAAATAGAAATCGTTTTAATTTATTTTATTTTATTTCTTGTGTTAGTTGGGAAAATGGGTTGTGAGATTAATTAGGACCCTTGATTAGGTCAATCTAATGGCTAGGATTGATCTATATATTTGGAAGAAATATATATCAAATGAGAACAAATTCCTTCCTTTTAACCCATGATATATATATATATGATTACTTGCATAATTTAGCATTTAGTTATTTAGTTATTTTATTTTCTATTTTATATGAATGCTATATAAATTGAATCGTAATTTATACTTTTTTTTTGGTTAATTTTGGATTGTTAAATGATACTTAATTAAATGGACTGATCAAATTTAAAAGGCAATCTGATTTTGAAACTCAAATTCAGAAAAATCAACATGTATTAATAGTTAATACATACAATAATGCGTATAATCATATGTTTTATTTTCTCAAAACGCAAACGCAAAAAAACATGATAAAAATTCGTGTTTGTCATGACGAATTATTAATCACCGGGTCATTTTCGATTGTATAAATCAAATGGTCCGTTAATAAAATTCATGAAAATCGATTTATACTAATACACAAGAAAAATAATTAAAATTTAAAAGTTAGGTTTTATAATCTCGAAACACCTAAATGAACGACGATAGTCATGATAATGAGTTAATACGGGTTATCATGTTGTTTTTGATTGACACATACAAATTTAAAATACAATAGAGTTTGTAAACTCAATTCAGGGAAATCAACATGTATATGCACACGAAAAAAAGACTAGATTCATAAATTCTTATATGATGACTCTAAAACGTTAAAATTAACGACATTAATCATGAAAAAAACTGATAAGTATTGATCATTAGACCCTTTTTGATGAACACATTATAGACTAATCCGTTCAAACGTCCAAATCGTCTAATTGCCATGCTAATTATGATTACAAACCAAATTGTCATAACGAGATTATTGAAATATACTTTTTCAAAGTAAGATGAGAGGTTAAGATCAAAGAAATTGGTCATATCATATTTTCATGCTTAGCAATTACACAAACAAAATAAAATTCTACCAAACTTGACAAATATTTTTTTTTCAAAAATAAAGTTGATGCATGCCAAAATTTAAAAGGGATAACTAACTTTAAATAAAACTACATTTAACTTAAAAATAACGAAAGAAATTATAAATTTCAAATTTTAAATCCGACTCAGAAAATGTTATTATTTCTCTTAAATTTCTAGTTGGTTCATCATTAATCATTGTCCACATGCTAGCATGTTCTAAAGTAGATACCTAGGAACAATTGCAATAATCTTGGAGAATATTTCAATTATCATATTCCCAAATTCAAATAATATAATATTACTACCTTACCATACGTAACCTGGATAATAATATAATAACATGATTTGATATTTCTTAATGCTGATAATTAAGAGGTCGTTAGAATGAATATGTGAATGTCTAAGAATCTTTTTTTTTATTTGAATAAATAATAAGGTACAACTTATAAAAATAATAATTACCATATTAATTAAAGAAAATCAAAAGATCAACTTTTCTTAATTGTTTTAATTTTAGTTAGCTAAAGTAAAACAAAGAAGAATTCAAGGGTTACTGTTAGTGATATTAAACATATTGTTAAACAAAAATTAAAACAAGGCAATGTTCAATTTTGACAACAATTTCAAAGGTAAAAACATTAATAAAAAGGATTATAATCCGGAAAAAGTCTTGTTTGGACAAACAAGATAATCCAAAACTAATGGAGAATTGTATATTTCTTGTTGTTTTGTTTCAAACTTCACCTTCTATGAAACTTCATAGTCAAAAGTTCGATTTCTTAGCTAACGAAGTTCAGAATAAACAAGATTTGTAGATTAAAGAGAGTGTATAGCTGAGGCACAATCACACTTTGTTCGTTTGTTAACGAAGGAGAGAGAAAATAGAGTTCTTCACAAAAATCATAAAAAAATATGACAACGTGAACTTTTCTGACAATATAAATATAGAACATCGAGCAGAAATTAAACGATAAAAATCACATGAGTTTTGTGTTTTTTCTTGTTTTTGGATCAATCTTCACCTTCCATGAAACTTCATAGGAAGTTGGCACATCTTTAATTATATATATAGGACAAAATGTCAGAAAAATAAAAGTGGTCTAGTGACAGCTGAATAATAGTGTATATTTTGGACTTTAGGTGAATCATCTTTTCATGGAATTTGCTTCCTAATTTTTTAGGTACAAAGGTGGATATTAAGTAAATAAAAAAAAGTTATGAATTTTGTAGTCTTACATTAAATATGTATAATGTATTAAAATATTTTTTAATCTGATAATTTTGAATATGTTACGTGAGAAGTTAGATTAAATGATTCAAAAATAAAAAAAATTATTTTTATTTTTAAAACGGAGGGAGTAAGGATGTTTGATCAAATAGTTATTCCCTGACTTTAACCAGATATGTCATATTTGTGTTCAAAGAATGAAAAACATATTTTTTTGATAGAGAACAATAAATTGCAGAGTACCGTAAACCAAATGAATTTCAAATCTATAAATTTCAAATTTTAGATCCGTAGCTATATATACATTGTTATTGCATACTCCCCCCGTTTCACAAAGAATGACTTCCTATCCTTTAAAGTTTGTTTAAAGAAGAATTATCTCTTTTTTTTTGGTAACATTTTACTTTCAACTTTTCACGTGACATGTTCAAGACCACAATATTAAAGGTCAATTTTGTACATTTGACATAATTTTAATTTAGGACCATAAGATTCAAAAGTCTTCTTTATTTTCTTAAACTCTGTGTCAAATCAAACTAAACCACTCTTTTTGAAACGCAGGGAGTATAAGTTAATCCCTAGATCAAATACATGCATTTAATTGGATCAAGTTATTTATGTTCATTGCATGTTGGTAATGTATTCACTAGCAAACAAAATCAAGTAGGGCAGATGGTATAGTGGTTTTTTAGAAAAACAAAAGCATTTGACTGACATGTTGACACAATGATAACAAATGTGACCTGAAGTCCAATCAATGCAATTTGCATATACTGTTTGTTTATAAAACAACATAATATATTTATACACAGGTTATTTTAGCAGGATACACAAAAGGGATTTGTCATAGTTACAAACTTAAAAGGGGTCGTTTGGTAGAGTTATAAAAATAATATTCAATAGAGTGTATTAGTAATGTAAATATTAGTAATGTATGTATTAGTTATGCATAAATTATTTGTTATGCATTATTTGGTTTGGTGTATTAAAAATAATGTGCATTGTATAAAAATATTTATTTACAAAAATATCCTTCATAATTATGGTGGAAAATATGTAAAAGTACTTTTGAAGGGTAATTGATCTTTAATCATATTAATACATGTATTAAATCATTTGCATTGCTAATACCTAGAAATTTATGGTATTATTAATACACTCCTCAATACATAATAAAGTGTATAACTTAATGCTATGTATCATTAGTTATACATAGCATGAAAAAATACACCAAACAAGGGATTACTAATACATAAAATTAATGCATGCATTATTTTTGCTAATACACTCTACCAAATGATCCCTTTGAGTATAGAAACAAAATAGCTCTATGATTTAATGCAGAACTTGCCTTCAGCGTTAAATAACTTTTTTGTATAAAATCTTTAATATATATATATATGGACTTCGATGAGGTGCCATCCGATTGAAGCAGACAATAGAATGTCATTGTTGGGTCATTATTCTATCATCAGAATCTATTTTTGTCTAATTTGTGGAGTAAATGAACTTATAAATGCGGTATTTCATTAATTAGTTTTTCAGAGGCTTGATTTTTCATATGAGTATAAAAAGGGCAGTCCAATGCACTAAAACTCACGTTATGTGAAAGATTTGTGGAAGGGCCTAACCACAAGGGCCTATTGTACGCGGCCTTAACTATGAATTTTATAATTTCGTATATGAAAAGAAGGCACACTGTTCATCATTGCAATAAGTTCATTTGTCTTTTATCGAGTGAATTTTATGATGTTGCAGTTTTATTTTTGTTTGCTGCATGTTGAAATTCGAAATTGCTAGATGAAATGCAAAGATCAGTCAGCTCCAACTACAGAAGTTGAAATTTTAAAATTCAATTCATGGTCCTGTGTTACAACATATCATAAAGTTAACTCGACTACACTATTTGACCCTGGCCTGTGAAGAAGGCATTCGGAACAGGAAAGGTGGAATTCTAACCTCCAAAACATAGCTAGAGAACTTTGATCAATTAAAACGAAGGAGAAATTATATAATCCAAAGATTTGTAAAGAGATTAGCTTTGCCTTAAAGCCTAATTTATGTAATCTCTAAGCACCATGGTAGCAACAATGGAAAAACTTTATCTTAAAACCTAATTTCTATAATATCTAAGCAACATGAGAATAACATTTGTAAATTAGCACAAAACAGCGCCAATGGAATGAAGACTCATCTAAGACGACGAAGAAGTTCTGAGAAGCAGGCAAAATCCAAAGATGATACAAAACGAAGCGACAATGGATGCAGAGTTAGATGCATGACGGTTGCCAACACGCGTCAAAACTGATGATTTATTTGAAATGATAAAAATAGCCCTTGGAAGCAAGCGGGCAGGACAACGCTTGGCATATTCCAAGCCACTTCTATACATAGAGAATATATATATATATCCTATGAAAGGAAATTGACGCGTTAGAATAAAGGCACAATCCAACATTAACAATTCTTATGGTTTTGATTTCCTCACCAGCTGTGAAACGTAGAAGCACAATCCTCATTCTGCCTTTGCTAAAGTGAATCTTCTCAAATCTTGTGGAAATTGTAACTTCTACTCTCTACCAGAGTTTTATTCGAGAAAAGGTCCAAAATAGTTATTCATCTTTGAGTTAAGACTCAAAGTCATCCTTGAGTTTTCATATGAAGCATTAATAGTCCCTCATATTTGCAATATTTGTGCACTTTTGTCCTCCTTCAAAATTTTACCTATTTTTTAACATTGATTTTATTCATAATTTATGTATGAAATGTTTAATCGTCATTTTATATATTTATTAGAAATAATAACTTCATGCGAGAGATTGTGAGAAGAAAAACACTTTGTTTTTGTTTATTAGAAATCATATTGCAGGTGAAGTCGAGAGGTTCATCACGACGATTTCACGTGCAATAATACAAATTTTTCTTTTCTTGCAATGTCATATATTAAAATGTTCTTAGTTTAGCTGCAGTAATATTTATATTGAACAGAAGAACAAAGTGTTCTTCTTCTCACATTCTCTCACATAGAATTATTATTTCTACTAAATATATAAAAAGACGATGGGACATTCCTTACATAAAATTATGAACAAAATTAATGTTAAAAAATAGGCAAAAATTTAGAGGAGGACCAAAAGTGCACCAATATTGCAAACATGAGGGACTATTAGTGCTCCATGTAAAAATTCAAGGATGACTTTGAGTCTTAACCCAAAGATGAGGGACTATTTTGGGCCTTCTCTCAGTTTTATTCACTATAACATGAGACGAATAAGAATTAGAAAGAAATGAACAAATTTTGCAGCAACAATATTTCAAAAAGACGAAAACCATGTACTTCTTTTCTATACGAGACACAAGTTCAATTTCAGCCACTGATTCGCCTATTTACTTTCGCTGACTGGAAGGTCATTTAAGCAGTTAAATAGTAGGTTTACATTTCATTTGTGAGTACATTTGATTTGCATCCCGTAAAAGTGAAGCAGCACAATGACACTTCATTTTATGATCCAAGTTTTTATTGACTTGTGTCCACAAAGTGGTTACTGATCAATCAATCATCACTACTTCAATTCAAAATTAATTAGAGTCAACTATATGCATTATCTATATTCACTATTTCCTACACCTCTCTCTCGACTATGACGTATATACATGAAAACTCATCAAAACAGTGGGAGAATGAAATTGAACTCATAAAATTATTAATTGTGTGACTTAACAAGATAGTATTATGAACAAGCTAAAGACATAATAATTCCACTATTACCATCTAATACCCCTATTTTGAGATTCAATTCATCCTAACAGCCATTGAATTTCTATAAATCATATTTCATGGAGTCTGAGGACGTAGATAAGTCATTCAGATGCGTCATCTTCTCTGTTCGTCTTTGTTGGGTTTTATTTGTCCTGATTTCTTACCATAAATAAGTTTTCCTTTTAGAAAAAAGTTTTAATATTTTACTAGTCCTTTTCTTGTAGGAAATGTTTTAAGACTCTATAAATATAGACTTGTTCCTTCTAACTTAATTAGTGTTCACAATGTAGTCCTAGGGTTTTGAGAGTTACAGTTATGGGGGAGAATTTTGTGTACCTCCTTGTATTTCGAGGGAATTGGTTGAGGTTGTTTCTCTCTATATTTTGTACTCTCATATATATAGTGGATTGCTCATCTCCTTTATTTGTAGACGTAAGTCGATTGACCGAACCACGTTAAATCTTTGTGTCTTTTGTATATTTCTCGTTTGTCTTCTTACTCGTGATCTTTCGAAGTTTGCTTTGCTAGCTTCCGCATACACCTGTTTATTTTCGTTCCTAACAGTCTTTACCTCTAATTATATGATGATTCTTCTTCAATTTAGATTGTGACACCAACATATTGTAGTATATAAAAAAAGGGTGATTATTGACATGTCTTTTACTTGTGTGAATTTTTTTTAAGACATACCCTTCTTAGAGTTCACAACAAAGCTACAGTCAAACTTTCGAAAGTCGAAGCATACATAATTTGGGTAAGTAACGATGATATATGTAAGCCTATGAAATAAGTTTAGTGAAATGTAGGAGAATCCCAAAGTTGATGTCTGAAGGAAAGAGGAAAGAGTCTATCTTACTTAAAAGTCAAAAAAGGGGAAGTTTCTGTCTTAGTTTCACTTCCTTGAATAGGCTACTAACGTGCAACGTGCTATTTGTGGGTTGTTAATTAATCAATTTTAAAAGGAAGAATGGACCATGACATATAATTGGTCGAAGGAGATGCCATCATAACTCCTAACAAATTTAAGTTGTTGACAAACCACTATTCTTAAGCAGAGAGTAGAACTCTCGAATACTTGGTAGAAAAATATTCTTTCAATAATAGAAACAATTGCATATCAAAAAAGGATTTAATACGAAGCAACACACATAAAAAGAGAGATCTTACAGAATCACACATCAGGCTCTAAAGCAACATCACACAACGAACTTGCAGCTTTTACACAAGACTACAAAATTTAAAGTCAAAACTGCATATTACAAGATGGTGAATTCTTGTGGTATATATGTACATTACCATCGTAACTAAGACAATTTCATTAGCTGACATAGACAAGGTAAAACATATAAGTTGACACCATAATTCTAACACCAATTACAACTATCAGTTTCGCCTTCTTATACACTAAAAAGGTAGAATATATGTTGAACAATGGATCTAAAAAGATTTAGAAAGTAAATCATTAGTGCTAACCTTAGATACCCTTCTTTTGCTGCTTCAAGACATTGGATCACTCTTTTTCGTCCTGTGTCTGATTTTACCGGGGAACCATCTATATGTCTAATGCAGTACTCCTTCAATGAGAACAGAGTTTGTAATAGTAGTTCACAAATTTTCAGAAAAATAAACCATGAAAGAGATTTCGAAACTAATAGAAAATTATGGTACACTACTGGTCCTTCAGCATAAACATTGCCATGGAAAACCACATATTGCATATCGGCCAATGTAAAAAATGTATCAAAGAGAAGCTTTGGTCTATCCTTGCACCAGATTGTCACAACGGAGTAGCCTTATCTTACCAATTAAGGACACTCACATCAGGCCTCTCTTATCATCCAATCCTTCACTAGTAGCACGTTCATAATCTTGGTCTACAAACATTAGCCGGTGAAGACCTTCTCTCAATCTGAGAGACTCCATCAGATACTATTGTCTTAGAATTACTTAATTTATTGCTACATCTAAGTACATTGCACAATAGTTGCTTCATCATAGACAACCTTTCCGGATCATTAATTGAACCTCCCATTTCCTCACCAGTAACTTATAGTATAGTTTTTGCTGGGGCGTTATGAGTCCACACCTTAGCATTAACGACGTTGCATTTGAGAGTTGTGAGGACAGTGCTCACCTCAGACAATAGCCTCGGTCTATCACTCAGGCTATTGAGTTGGGCACGATCATTAGCTATCATAGAGATTTTCCTGGTATGATCTAAAAAGGAGAAAGACTATTCCAAATAAGATAACTTTGGAACATCATCAAACACTTTGAGTGTATACTTAGGACAATTAATTTTGCACGTCAGTTTTGCCACCTTAAATTTTCAATAGGATGATTTCGTTAGATGCACTAATTGTTAAATTTGACAAGATTCAAAGATGAATTAATGTGAAGATTTGGTAGCTAGGAAGATAATTCTTCATTGGTACAAAAGTCAAGATAGCAAATTTGTAGGTGAAATTTAGGTAAACCATAAAATGGTTTCAAAAGGTAAAACTTGACATTTTGACACATTGTGATGTCATAAATGACATCAATAGGAAGAATTCACTCCTATAAATAGGTAGCTCACAATTCATTTGTAACACATCTCTCACTTGCCTTCTCATCTTCAAAGACATTTGTTCTTCTTTCTCTCTTGTAGTATTTCACTTGTACTCTTTTGGAGTGAATTAAATATTGGTTGGTTGTGTCCGAGGAGTAGGCAAAAGAAAACAAAATTTTGCCGAACCTCGTTAATTTCTGGTGTTTCTTTTATTGTTGTCTCATTTACTATTTATTAGCTACCTTTAAGATATAGCAGTTGTGATTTCATCACTCTCTATATAATCGGCTTCTGCAAAAATTGGTATCAGAGCCAATGTATTATCTGAGTATGCTCTGTGGCCAGCACTGTCTGAACTTTCATATCAGAAAAAAATTACTTTGGTCCTTACATTGTTAGCTAGTAAATAGTATTTTGTAGCAAAAATGGGAGATAATAAAATTTATGAGTCCACATCGAATGTCAAAAATACGTCATCATCGGCATCTTCGCTTATGACAAAAATTGTGTCAAATGCGAAATTTGAAGTTGAAATTTTTGATGGGTTAGGACATTTCGAAATGTGGCAAGGTGAGGTCCTTAATGTCCTTTTTCAACAAGGCTAGATATTGCCATAGAAGAAAATAAACCAGACAGTGTAGGAGAAGAAGATTAGAAGATTATCAACCGTGTTGCTTGCGGTACCATTAGATCTTACCTTGCAAGAGAACAAAAGTATCCATACACAAAGGAAACATCTGCAAATAAATTATGGAATTCATTGGAGGAGAAATTCTTGAAGAAAAACAGTCAAACTAAACTTTACATGAAAAGAAGACTGTTGCACTTCACTTATATTCCTGGTAGCACAATGAATTATCACATCACCAACTTTAATAAGTTGGCAAAAGATTTGCGGAATATGGACGTGACTTTTACAGATGGAGATATGGCCTTAATGCTGTTAAGTTCACTTCCCGATGAGTTCGAGCACCTTAAAACTACTCTACTGCATGGGAATAATGAACTATCTCTCAAAGAAGTTTGTTCTGCCTTATATAGTTATGAACAAAGAAAGAGAGAAAAACAAAAAGGCGGAGAAGCAGAAGCACTGATTGTGAGAGGTTGTTCTCAAAATCATATGAGAACGAAGAAAGGGAGATCCAAGTCAAGATCCAGACTTAGCAAAGATGAATGTGCCTTTTGCCGAGAAAAAGGGCATTGGAGGAAAGATTGCCCAAAGTTGAAAAGCAAGGCCAAACCAAATAATGGGAAGGCTGTCATGGATTCAAATGCGGTTGATTGTGATAACTCAGATTACTCACTAGTTACAACAGATCCATCCAAATCATCTAATGTATGGTTGATGGACTCAACTTGTAGCTATCATATGTGTCCCAATCGGGACTGGTTTGTAGATTTACAAGAAGGAGAATGTGGAGTTATTAACATCGCAAATAATAATCCTCTTACTGCATATGGTGTTGGTTCAATTCGATTAAGGAATAATGATGGATTGATCAGAACATTAACAGATGTTTGATATGTACCGGATTTGAAGAAGAATCTCATTTCTGTAGGAGCCCTAGAGTCAAAGGGATTCAAAGACATTGCAGATAATGGCGTAATGAGAATATGCTCCGGTGCACTGGTGGTAATGAAGGCAATTTGAAGAAATAATAACATGTACCACTATCAAGGTAGTATAGATATTGGGACAATGACAACAACACCCAATGATGACAAGGAGGCAGAAATGAACAGGCTGTGGCATATGCGCTTGGGACATGCTGGAGGAAAATCCTTGAAAACTTTATCAGATCAAGGATTGCTAAAAGGAGTAAAAACTTGCAACTTGGAGTTTTGTGAGCATTGTGTCAAGGGAAAGCAAACAAGGGTTAAATTTGGAACAACTATCCATAATACTTGGATTACGTTCATTCAGATGTTTGGGGTGCTTCCAAAACACCTTCATTAGGTGGGAAACACTATTTTGTAACCTTTGTTGATAACTTTTCGCGAAGATTGTGGGTGTATACGATGAAAACTAAAGATGAAGTGTTGGGATTTTTTCTCAAATGGAAGGCGATCATAGAGACTCAAACTGATAGAAAGATCAAGTAAATGCATAAACAATGATGGAGAATACAAAATAATCTTTTTCAGAAAATTTGTGAAGAAAATGGCATCGTTAGACATTTCACCGTCATAAGTACACCACAACAGAATGGAGTGGCAGAACGCATGAACCGAACTTTGCTGGAGAAGGTTCGTTGTATGTTGTCCAATGCTGGCTTGGGCAAAGAATTTTGGGTTGAGGCAATAACATATGCATGCCACCTCATTAATTGTCTACCATCTGCTGCTATTGGTGGGAAGACACCATTAGAAAAATGGTATGGAAAACCTGGTGAAGATTATGGTTCTTTATATGTATTTGGCTCAATTGCATATTTTCATGTAAGAGAGTCAAAATTGGACCCAAGAGCAAAGAAAGCTTTATTTATGGGGATTACTTTTGGAGTCAAAGGATATCGTTTATAGTGTCCAGAGACAAGAAAAAATATTTTCAGCAGGGATGTTACCTTTGATGAATCTGCCTTGACAGATAAGGTAACAATTGAAGATGTTAAACAAACCGATGGTGCTTCAAAGCAGGTGGAGTTTGAGGGAAAAATAATTTTCCTAACACTGGGATCAAACGAGGAAACAACAGAAGATTTTCCTTTGGAAGAAGAAACAGTCGAAGGGGAGGTTCCATCTTAAGAACCTCAGCCACAATTTGAATCAATAGCAACCATCAAGCCAAAAAGGACAATAAGAAGACTTGCTCGACTCATAGATATGGTGTCTTGTGCAGACTCAATTGCAGCTGATGACATTCCTACCACTTATAAAGGTGAAATCCAAAGTTTAGAAGAAGATAAATGGAGGATTGCCATGGATGAAGAAATGCAGTCCCTTCATCAAAATCATACGTGGAAATTGGCCAATCTGCCCGAGGGAAAGAAAGCAATTGGGTGCAAATGGGTATTTGCAATAAAAGAATGATTTTCTAACCAAGAATATGTTCGCTACAAAGCAAGATTGGTGGCCAAAGGATATGCTCAAAAGGAGGGAATTGATTATAATGAGCTATTTTCTCCAGTTGTGAAACATTCCTCCATTAGAGGTTTTTTTGGCTTTGGTAGCACAATTGAATTTGGAACTAGTTCAATTGGATGTAAAAACTGCATTTTTACATGGAGACTTGGAAGATGAAATCTACATGACTCAGCCAGAAGGATTCAAAGTTGATGGAAAAGAAAATATGGTGTGAAAACTTGAAAAATCGTTGCATGGATTGAAACAATCTTCCAGACAATGGTACAAACGATTTGACAAGTTTATGTTGCAGCAAAGGTACATAAGAAGCAAATACGATCATTGTGTTTATTTGCGCAAGCTTGAAGATGATCCTTTTATATATATTCTCCTATATGTTGATGATATGTTGATAGCTTCTAAAAGTCAAGAGGAAATTGAGAAGCTAAAGATTCAACTAAGAAAGGAGATTGAGATGAAGGATTTGGGTGAGGCAAACAAGATTCTTGGCATGGAGGTAAAAAAAGATAGACATTCAAAGAAACTCTATTTATCTCAGGAAGAATATTTGAAGAGGGTACTAAATCATTTTGGCATGAATGGGATAACGAAGTCGGTTAGTACTCCGCTTGCTCCTCATTTTAAGCTTAGTTATGCTCTTTCGCCAAAGAATGAAGCTGCACGAGAATATATGTCAAGAGTATCATATGTGAATACTGTTGATAGCTTGATGTATGCAATAGTTTACACAAGGCCAGATATTTCACACGTCGTTGGAGTTGTAAGCAGGTACATGCATAATCCTGGAAAGGATCATTGGCAGGCTATAAAATGGATTCTACGGTATATTCATAATACTGTAGATGTTGGTTTGGTTTTTGAGCATAAAGATAGTCAATAGCTTGTTGGATATTGTGACTCAGATTATGCAAGTGATTTTGGACAAACGAAGATCAATTACTGGTTATGTTTTCATTATTGCAAACACACCAGTTAGTTGGAAGTTTACTTTGCGGTCAACAGTTGCTTTGTCTACCAGTGAGGCAGAGTACATGGCAATTACAGAGCTGCGAAAGAGGCAATTTGGCTTCAAGGATTGCTTAGATAGCTTGGTATTAGACAAGAAAGAATCACAATATTTTGTGTTAGTCAAAGTGCTATTCAATTAGTGAAGAACCAAGTTTATCATGCAAGGACGAAGCCCACTGATGTCCGATATCATTTCATACGAGACATCATAGAAGAAGGTGGAGTCAAAGTGCAAAGAATTCATACTACGGATAATCCTGCCGATATGCTGACAAAAGTGGTGATTGCAGTCAAGTTTGAACATTATTTGAACTTGATCAACATTATTGAACATTGAAGATTGAGGTTGAAGACACAATCAAATGTTGTTGTTGAGAGAAAGTTGAAAATGGAGAATCTTGCCAAGGTGGAGATTTGTTAAATTTGACAAGATTCAAATATGAATTAATGTGAAGATTTGGTAGCTAGGAAGATAATTCTTCATTGGTACAAAAGTCAAGATACCAACTTTGTAGGTGAAATTTAGGTAAACCATAAAATGATTTCTAAAGGTAAAACTTGGCATTTTGACACATTGTGATGTCATGGATGGCATCAATAGGAAGAATTCACTCCTATAAATAGGTAGCTCCTAATTCATTTGTAACACACACCTCACTTGCCTTCTCATCTTGAAAGGCATTTGTTATTCTTTATCGCTTGTAGTATTTCACTTGTACTCTTTTGGAGTGAAATAAATATTGGTTGGTTGTATCGAAGGAGTAGGCAAAAGAAAACAAAATTTTGCCGAACCTCGTTAATTTCTGGTGTTCCTTTTATTGTTGTCTCATTTACTATTTATTAGCTACCTTTAGATATAGCAGTTGTGATTTCATCACTCTCTATATAATCGGCTTCCGCAACACTAATTAGCTAATAACAAAGACAAAATTCATCAAAGAGATAATACTTATGCAAATCGTATTGTTAGTTATCGTATAAAATTCGTACAGAATGACCGAGAGATGTGATTCATTTTCATTATTAGCTAAAGAAGACAAAAGTTTTCTGGTGATGCCGAGAACATGTTGATTTTTACCTTCAGCTTGTCCACTCTTGTGATTTCTTTAAGTTGACATAATTACACCCCTGCTTTACGTCTAAATATTTCAACTTCTTAGTGCCTCTATTATAGGAATGTCCACTGTATATTATATCATTTTTGTAAACATTTCTAAATATGAAAATTGCACTTCCAGGAAACAGAAGATCATGATAAGTGTGCATTTTTGCATTGACTTTTTTTTTTATTTACAACTTGCTAGCTCCTCCTTTACTCTGTTTTTTCACATAAAATGAAATTGTAGAAACTTTATGTTAAAGAAACTGTAACATCCTGTATCCTAGAAAGACTAACCAACAGTCATTTCAGAAGTTGCAAGTGCCACCTACGGACTGTAGGGTGACCCACGGACCATAGGTGTAGCGACCCTTTCGGAGGGATACTACCACTTAACGAGAAACCTAATTTAATGCTTGCGACATTTAAAAGAGATTAACAAAGGGCATATTGATTTTAATCTAGTAGAGGGATTAGGTTCATAACGAATAATTTAGTTAAGGATATACATCTTGCCCATTTAAACATTTATTTGATGTTAAGATTGACATGGCGCGGAATTTCAACTTATGACGGAAAAAACCTCCTAAAAATAATTTAAGCAAATAACCGATGAGCTTTTCATGCATATATTATCCTCACACTTAAGGATGAAATAACAAGAATATTACCCACTTCCGAGTATCGAGATCAGCCGGTTCATGCTTCACACAAGTATTCAAAACAAATAGTAAATTTAGTATATTACAAGACTTGGGTTTACACACCCCAAAAAGAACAAAACATATAGTCATACTTATATTACAACTCATGGTGACATGATCAAATCAACCCTCAAATTTCATGTAAATATACAACACATAGAT